>JASTWK010000720.1:0-72500 GCA_030770225.1 Temnothorax unifasciatus | reverse complement strand
CATGCCGAAATCGTGGCTATATAAGTTATCGAAAAGCGAGCTCATTACTGAGCTAAATATCCACGGGATAGACCCCGACGGCTCGATCGACGAGCTACGCCACCGATTAAGCGCGTACATCGACGAACACCCCGAAACGGTACAATCTACTACCGCGAACGATCAAAAGCCGGGCGCCCCCACCATCACGATACATCCGACCGAGAACCTCCGCGTCCCCGCGACGGACACGCGCCCACCGCCGTCACCAGCGTTATCGTTTCACACACCACCGATAACGATGACGACGTCTGCGCCCTTCTTTGCCGCGAACAATCCCCCCAGCGAAGCGCCTGCCAAGGTTATGAACCAGATACGTAAATGGGGGTGCCACTTCGACGGGAAAGATCCCGTAGCGTTCCTCGAGCGGCTGGAGGAACTCAAAGACGCGTATCAGTACTCCGGGGCGCAGCTATTAATGGGGCTGCCGGAATTGTTTAAGGGCGACGCGCTCCTATGGTGCCGGAACAACCGACCCAACTGGCAGGGATGGGAAGACTTCATCGCCGATTTCCGCGACTATTACCTCCCGCGCCGGTACCGCGCCAAACTAGTCCGCGAAATACAGACCCGCCTGCAAAAACCGGACGAAACGTACCGGAAATTCGCGACCGAAATGCTTACAATGATGCGCCGAGCCACCGGATTCGCGGAAGAAGAGCAGGTCGAAACGCTGTATAACAATATGCACCCGCGGTACCAGATGTACATCCGCCGCGATACCGTGACGCGTACCCGCGACATTCTGCGCCTGGCGGAGGAATTCGAGCATATCGAGGAACAGACGCGCGCCCGACAAGCCGCCACTCCGAAGCCCGCGATCGCCGCCACAGCGTACGACCGCCGCGAATGCTGCTGGCGGTGCAAGCAGAGAGGGCATACGCGGTTCGATTGCCGACGCCCGCCGCGCCGGTTTTGCTCTCAATGCGGCAAGGACGACGTCTTTACGAGAGACTGCCACCCGCCGCCGGGAAATGCCGCTCGGGCCGGGGACGAAGCGGCCGCCCCCCGGTCCTCCGCTTAACCTACAAGCCACGTCCGCACCTGACCGTACAAGTATCTAAGCAACCGTTTGATGCACTTGTAGACACCGGATCCGAAGCATCATTCGTAAATGCACGAACCGCCGACCAGATAGCCCGCGATTTCCCGATCCACCCGGTCGACGGACGGGTGCATCTCGCCGATGGGTCAAGCACGGCCATACCGGGGCTAATAACGTTCCCCATTACCGTACAGGGGCGAATGTTCTGGCACCGCTTCCAGATCATGCCGACGCTCGAATACGATATCCTGATAGGCGTAGACTTATGGGCGAAATTGGATTTCGCCATACCGCCTCCGCCTCCGCCAAGCGCAGAACCACGCACCGCCGCGGTGGACCACGCATCCGAGGGGGACGCGCTAACCGAGGAGGAACGGCTCCGCCGCTTCCTGGCCGAGGAGCTCGAGAAATTCGAGGCCGTGCGGGGCCCCACGAACCGCGGCGAACACATCATACGCGTCAAAACCGACCGCCCCGTCAAACAACGGTACAGGCCACGAAACCCGGCCATGCAGGCCATTATCGACGCGGAAGTCGACCAAATGCTCCGAGACGGCATTATCGAACCGTCCCACAGCGCGTGGAGCTCGCCGATCGTCATAGTGCGAAAAAAGAACGGCAAAAACCGATTTTGCATCGACTTCCGCCTGGTCAACGAATTAACCGAGAAGGATGCGTACCCCATGCCGCACATCACCGCGACGCTCGATAAGTTACGAGGGGCCCGTTACCTGACTACGCTCGATCTGAAAAACGGATACTGGCAGGTACCGCTCGCACCCGGGAGTCGACCCGTGACCGCCTTCACCGTCCCCGGCAGGGGGTTGATGCAGTTCACCGTAATGCCGTTCGGACTGCATTCAGCCCCGGCCACGTTCCAACGCCTGCTCGACACGATACTCGGACCCGACCTCGAGCCGTACGTATTCGTGTACCTAGACGACATCATCATCATCAGCGAGTCATTCGACGAGCACCTCCGCATTTTGCGCGAAGTTTTCCGCCGGCTCCGCGAAGCCAATCTCCGCATCAACCCGGAGAAATGCCGATTTTGCACCGACCGAATCAAATACCTCGGACACGTTGTCGACCGCGACGGGATTCGGACCGACCCCGACAAAGTTAGCGCCATCGCAAACTGGCCCGTACCACAGAACGTCCGGCAGATCCGGCAATTCCTGGGGATCGCATCCTGGTACCGCCGGTTTATTAAAGACTTTGCGACGCTCGCCGCCCCCCTTACCGCCCTGACCCGTAAGCACGCCCGATGGAATTGGGGGGAAGCCGAGCAAAGCGCATTCGAAGCGCTGAAGGCCGTGCTGACCACCGCGCCGGTCCTCGCGTGCCCAGACTTCACGCGGCAGTTTTACCTGCAAACGGACGCCAGCAACACCGGCCTAGGGGCCGTGCTGACGCAATACTTCCCCGAGGGCGAGCGCGTCATCGCATACGCGAGCCGAACGCTGAATCCCGCCGAGCGAAACTATAGCGCGACCGAACTGGAGTGTCTGGCAGTCGTCTGGGGCATCCGGCGAATGCGCGACTACCTCGAGGGGTACCGATTTACGGTGATAACCGATCACCAGTCGTTGAAATGGCTCCAAAAATTAGAGTCGCCGTCCGGCCGGCTGGGGCGATGGTCCTTCGAACTCCAGCAGTACGACTTCGAAGTCAAATACCGCAAAGGGACGCTTAATAAAGTAGCCGACGCGCTGTCCCGGCAACCCGAAATCCTCGGCGTGGCCAAACCGAAGTGCCCGTGGTATTCGCGCATGTGGCACGCGGCCGAGAGCACGCCTCGCGAAGTGCCCGATTTTCGGATCGACCAAGGCCGATTGTGGAAGCACGTGCTCCACAGCCTCGATTTTAAAGACACCCCGGCCGCCGAACAATGGAAAGAATGCGTCCCGAAGGACCGGCGAGCCCCGCTTCTCGAACAGTATCACGACGCGCCGACCGCCGGGCACCTCGGGATCGCCAAGACGATCGCGAGGATCGCGCACCGATACTACTGGCCCGGCATGTTCCGAGACATCGCCCGATACGTCCGCGAATGCCCGACGTGCCTCGCTCATAAAGTCGCACAAGAAAAACCGGCCGGACAATTACACCCGACCGCGCTCGGCCATCCATGGCAGCAGGTCACTATGGACCTCGTCGGCCCACTCCCGCGATCCGCCGCCGGCCATATCTGGCTCCTAAACATGCAAGACCGTTTTACGAAGTGGGTCGAACTCCGGCCGCTACGACGGGCCACCGCGCCGACCATCGTGAAACATGTCACCGAAGCCATTATCCTCCGCCACGGGTGCCCGGACGAAATCCTGTCGGATAATGGCACGCAGCTAAAATCCCGGCAACTCGCGAAGCTTCTCAGCGACTGCGGGATCCGCCACCGCTTTACGCCGGCGTACGCCCCCCATTGTAACCCCGTGGAGCGCACCAACCGCGTAGTTAAAACCATGATCGCGCAGTACGCGAAAAAGCATAAGGCCTGGGACGAGCATCTGCCAGAGCTCCAGTTCGCGTATAATACCGCGACGCATGACGCGACCGGATACACCCCCGCGTTCCTGAATCACGGCCGCGAATTACGCCGCCCCGGGGAAAACGCGCCGCGCGACGACCCCGCGCCACCGTCAAGCATGCACCGCCGACTAGCGGAGGCATACGAGCTGGTAAAAATCCAGTTGGCTCGCGCGTTCCAGCACCAGGAAAAACACTACAATCTCCGCCGCCGGGACTGGAGACCGCGCGTCGGGGAGTGGGTGTGGAAGCGAGATAGACCACTATCAAACAAGAGCGCGGCGTTCAACGCCAAGTTGGCCCCGAAGTTTATAGGCCCGCTCGAAATCCGCCGTATCATCTCGCCGGTAATCGTCGACCTCCGTAGCCGCTCAGGAAAGTGGTACCGACACGTACACGTCCAGGATCTGAAGCGCGCCCCTACCGATACACCACCCGACGTGCCTGGTTCAAGCCCTGAGGGGGGAGACACGCTCGCGCCGACCGCCGCCGCCGTTCAAAACAACGCGACAACTCGAAAGCGCGCGCCAAAACGTAACCGCCGACGAACTCAAAATTGTCACGCGACCTCCGGCAAAACAAATATTCCTGTGACCCCGAGAATGAAAACACGCGCGATTTCACCTGCCGTGCCGGGCCGGCGAAGAGACGATCGTCAGAACGACCGGCGACATGACGGACGAAGCACCACAGAAGGAGCGCGACATTCTCGCAGAAATCGAGAAGATCCTCGGCGAAGACGTCGAAGGGTACGACCCGGCCAATCCCGGGATCAACACGGGGTGGATCACCCTCCACCGGGGCGGAACCGAGACGGCACCGCCACCGCCGCCAGCCGGACCGGCCCCGCCGAAGACCGTGCCGCGGGTCGGCACCATTGTCCAGCGGTCCGACGCAGCCAACAGGGCCAAGCAAGCATGGCTCCTGGCCACGCCACCACCGCCGCCACGACGACCTCGACCGCTCGCCGAGGGCCCCCGACGCCCCCGGTCGACGCTGACGCCCGCCAGGGTGATGGGGCCGCTGCCGCCACCACCAATTCCCATCGAGGTAGAGCCAGGGGTGGTCGTCGAGGTCCCCCACTTCGCATGCCACGTTTCCCGGCAATACAAGCCGACGTTGGGATCCCGTCGGTGGCACATCCGGTTTAACGGAGACGGATCCGTTAGGTGGATAAAGGAGAAGCCGCGGGGACCCAAGGAATAGGCGACGTCAGCCAACCGACCAACCGACCAACCGGCCACGGCTCCGGCCAGCGGAGCAAGCGAACGTGTGCCCCTAAGTTCAGGCACTATAAAGGGGGGGGTGGTATAACGATGCACCCCCATCGTTAAAGCATCGTCCCCGGCTGCCACCCGCCGGATGCCGCCCGACCGATTCTTTCGGCGGGCGAGGACAGGGCGCGGTGCGCCCGCATTTTTTAATCAAATCCACTGCACCGCGTGCGCGGGAGACCGCAGCACCGTGCCATCGTCGCACAGCGCCGACGAACGCCGGAGGGAGCCGATCCGCGCCGAAGGCGAGCGCGCGTCAGCGTACCCCCACGCGGCTCGCCCGAGGACCGGCCTCCCTCCCACCGGGCCCGGCGCACCGGGGTATATAAGCCCGCGCTCCGGGACAGACGGGAACTTCGTCTTCATCCGAGCATTCCGCTTTTCCCTGACGAAGCCTACCTACCAAATCCTAGGGCGACACACCAACGAGGTTCAGAGCTCTGAGTCTCGACCGAGGGCTCTCGGGTGTCTCCGCCTTCCACCAACGCCTCCCTGAAGGCACGGCTACGCGGGGTCGAGCACGCTCGGTCTCGCAGCGAGTACTCTCGCTGCCGATTGCCCAAGGGCCCCAGCATCCCGCATCGCGTTCCGTCGTACCGCGCCGAGTGCACATGCACTATAATCCGTTGTAAATAATATCGCGTCTTGTCATACCGCGCCGAAGTGCATATGCACTATCATCCGTTGTAACTAATATCACGTTCCGTCATACCGCGCCGAAGTGCATTTGCACTACCGTCCGTTGTAAGTCATATCGCGTTCCGTCATACCGCGCCGAGGGCATATGCCTTACTTTCCGTTGTAAATAATACCGTGTTCCGTCATACCGCGTCGAGTGCACATGCACTATCCCCCGTCGTAAATACCGCGTGCCGTTACTATCTTGTAAATGCACTATCTTCCGTTGTAAATATCGCGTGCCGTTGCTGTATTGTAAAGCCACGGATCTGTATGTATCAATTGGAATAAACCTTCTAGTGTGCATTAACACCTGATTTCTGTCTCTGGGCCTTTCTCTCGAACTCCCGATCCCGGCGAATTAGTCCGCGTTCGAGCCAAAAGACGGGCCGTTACAATGTACAGCCCTCTACATTTTTGTGCGTACTTTAATCGTGTAAAAAGGATTTTCCATTCTGTTTAGCCAATTCAAAGATATTGCTTAGACCGATTATGTCGGTATCGCTGTCACTCCAGGATCCCCTTAAGCGTATGCTTTACGTCCTTAAGGAATTTTATGTGTGAAAGCCTTAACTTTAGTTCATCCTGCCAGATTTTCTTTTTTGTTTAGAAAATGAGATTGTTAGTATGTGCAGCAGTCTCTCTAAGGAAAAATAGAAACTCCAAAATATGGTCCAGACAAAGGACACGCACGTAACGTGTTGAAACATGTCTGGTCCTGTTCAAGGACGGCAACAAACAACAACGCGAAAAAGCTGCGCACAATGAAAAAAAATAGAGGACAGGGAACAGGGAATAGGGAACAGTTTAATATTAACATATGTACAGAATATAAAATAAAACATCACTGTTCCTTAGCGCTATTCTTCTGTTCATCTATTCTGTGTTAATAAATTACATATGTTAATAAATTTCATATATAAATAATATTTATAGGCGTTAGGGGCGCAACACAATACAAAGGTACAGGCAATAGAAATAGAGAATAGGAACGGAATGCATTGATACACGGCTTCCGATAGGTTGAAAATCTATTGCTTTGTGTTTTGCATTATGTTTACGCCTGAACAGTATCAACCAATCAAAATTTTTTATGAGTGCGTTTCACTTAACGTCCGCAACGTTCTTAAGCCTTGTGTTTACAATGCTAGAAATCGCTCCGAGATCTCGGACGGAAAAAAAATTGACCAATTGCATTGGTCAATTGGTCAAATTGTTGAAATGTGATTGGTCAACTCTTTCTCCGTCCAAAATCTCAAAGCGATTTCCTAGCATCGTGGACACAAGGCTTTAGATTTAGAGAGAGGCGCCAATGGGTCATGTAATCAGCCACTCCGCGATAGGCTGGCAACAATGTATAGTAAGGTGGACAGATTTCGAGAGATTACGACGCCAATACAGAAGAGTGCAGTTCATCTTACTACATATTGTTGCCAGTCAAACACCCAGGTAGCAGAGTGACGTCAAATGACGTATTAATAACGTCTTAATGACGTCTCTAACGTCAATAAGACGTCTTTAGACATCATCTTGCTACTTGGGGCTACACGGAATGGCAGGTCACCTGATTCGTTGGCGCCTCTCTCTCCTAGAGGCTCTCTACTTAGAATTAAAATCCCTCTAACTTCTAGTCAGAGTCTGGCCAACTTGACAGTTCTAGCAAAATTCTGCGAAAGAGAAGGATATACATTCATGTCGCTTTCTTTTTCTCTCTTATATTTCTTTCTCTTTCTGTTTCCTTGCTTTTGCCAAGAAATGACGATCCAATCAAAAGTTGCTACCGTATGACCAAACTCTAATTAGAGGATCTCTACTTATGGCTCCAACACATGGGACGCAAAAACGCTTGCCGCGCGGCAAGGAGCGATGCAGTAGCCAATCAACGTGCAGCTTTTCCGTAAAAACCAAAAGTTTATTGTTTACCGCGTCGCTTCTTGCCACCCTATTTTTAACAATAGAATAGAAATAAACATGGACGTAAGGAGATTCTTACGTCCATGGAAATAAAGAATTATAATTGGTTGATACCTATATGCGTTATGCAAAAGTCTGTGCTCCAGCATTTAATTTGTTAATTTTTTAATAAAGTATTTTTCCAAGAAAATGAACAGTTCTTTGCTAAAATATCATACAAAATTAATTACACAAATGGAGCGATTGAATATCCCAATAGAGCAAGCGAGAAACAGTTATTCTACTAAAAATTAATAGGAAATGTTGATTAAACTCTTTGAGATATAGTTATAAACGACAGAGCTGTTATATTACGTTTGAATTCCGCCTATGGCTGCCGAGCCATATAGTTACAATAGGCGGCCGACAGGTGGCGGCGTCGTCACTTGTAAAATGATCAATTTATTAATTTTTTAATAGAAATGCAATAAATCATTAAAGTAATGATGGAGCAACGCGTAGCAATTAAGGAGCAATCGTTTTATATTTGCAGAAGACTGTGAGAAATGTATTTTTCCAAAAAAATAAACAGTTCTTTGCTAAAATATCATACAAAGTTAATTATACGAATGGAGCAATTGAATATCCCAATACCCTGGCGAAAATGAGAAGTTTCATGAACGTTTATTTGGTGTTTACGTGAGCGTTTGCGGAGAGTTAGTTGAGAATTTAGAAACGGTCAGTAGAGAGTTCGTAAAGAGGAAATTGCAACGCTGCAGCGTTTGGAAGGCGTTTGTATACAGCGTTTTTGAGAGTTTGCACAGCGTTTACTTGACGTATGGCGTTTACTGAGAGTTCTTTAAAACGTTTATAGATCCTGTGTTAGGCGTTTAATAGACGTTTGCTCTCATCATTGGAAACTGCGTGCAGCCTCTGTTAAGCGTTTAACGGGCGTTCACTCTTGTCATTAGAAACGGCGTAAAGAGCGTTTGCTGTGGGTTTGGTAGCGTTTAATATAGCGTTTTCTACTGGGAAAACTAGTGCAACACTGGTGCACACTGAGTGCAATTTTATTGTTTCAATGTGAAAATCAAGTCACATATTTTCAGTGTTTAATGTTCTACTGGCAAAAATTTGTCAAATTAATCACAGTAGAACATTAAACACTGAAAATATGTAAACTGATTTTTATATTGGAACAATGAAATTGCTCTCAGTGTGCACCAGTGTTACACTAGTTTTCCCAGTAGAAAACACTATAATTGTTAGTGTAAGGAAAAATCGAAGACAAAAATACAATTATTATATGGATAAAAAATCATCTATTACATGAAAATACACCAACCAATAACCAACAAACAAAAATAGCAATACTGGAAGACAAAAATTCAAACAGCATGTCATTATAATGTATATATCTATATATAGTCTATATCATATAACTCATATCATATAACATATACCCAGATAACATGCATGTTGCATAAGACGTCGTAAAGATATCTTTAAAGCTACAACTACGGCTGCGGTCCATTTGATGTTACAAGTGCTTCGAAGCGTTCTTTTTCTTCTTCCTTCTTCATTAAAAGAAAGGAGAAAAAGAATGCTTCGAAGCATTTAGATGCGCTTTTTTACCGAAGACTCCTTTGAGAAGAGCATATGCCCAGTCAGCGTGGCTCTCTTTCACATTTACTAATTCATTATACGCTGCTTTGGAGCAGAAAATTCCATCTCCAAGGGGTACCTGATAGGGGAGAACACATGCGGTTAATGATAAAAATTAGATTACAATAGAAAGCAAACCAAAAGTGTGCCACAGTAGTGATGCCAGACTCACTTTCTCTTCTGTATCTGACAAAACCTCACTAGTGGAGGTGGCCGAACTTGCAGAAGACAGTGGTGGCCTCATTGCTATAACATAAACAAATAACGTGAATAGATATAATAGTAGTAGCCATTTCTAATAAGAGTGTATTTTTCACGCAATCACTTCATATGCAAAGTCACACATGAGACAGACCTTGATTCTTGAGTATGTACGATCAACTTTCGTATGCGTACATCGACTAATATCCAATAGGAGAGTGTTTTATATAAAACAAACTTTCTTATAGGATATAGAACATCGTACGCATATGAAAGTTATTCATACATGCTGAAGAATCAAGGCTCTGAACTGGTTTTTTAATGTAGAATAAAACCTCAAACTCTTAATTCTTTACAAGTGCAGAAAGAGACAATAGTCGAACATCAATCAAGAAACCCTTAGAGTGATACCAGTGCTGTATATAAAAATATTATAAAAACAAAAAAATAGAGTTAGCGAGGGAACACAAAGGCCCACAATCACACTTGAAATAAAAGCAAAGCCCAACTTAATCAAATAATGTATTAACCCTTTGTAACTCATGTCATCAAAAATAAAAAATATGACAACTATTTTAAATTGATTTACAACAGATAAATTCATGATTTAGAATGTTGATGGAAACTTTGCCGGTTTGTAATAGTATTGTTACACGGAGTTACAAAGGGTTAAAATGAACACCAAACCCATTGCAATTGAAAATTGCGTAGAAAACAACAAACCAAATCTGCCGGGGTAACATGTGGAGCATTAGATTGCACAAGGACTCTCACCTCTGCATATTGAAGTGAATTTCGTAAGTGGCTCATATTCAAGGTTGTTGTATATTTCGTATTTTAAAAGACCCTGACTTTTCCAGGTTTCCTTGATCTAACATTCACGTTTTACAGATCTTTTACTTTTCCAGATTTGTGGCAATCATGTATCATATTTCTTACACCTTATAATAGTGCTCATAAAAGTAGTCTTTAAATTATGGTTTTGACAGTTGTCAGATCCTACTGCCATGAAAATATCACAATCATCAATCAAGTAAACTCTATAATTACAGCCACCTTGGATACTACACTAATTAATACTACACTAATTAATACTACACTAATTAATAATAAAGTATACAATCCGAACAATCACTTCTATATAACTAGATACAATGTAATAAAATACAGAAACATATGTATACATGACTATCCAGACAGCATAATGTCTAAAAATTTTAGACATCTTTTACACGTTTTTAAGATATTTGTGCTGTCTGGGTAGTTACTGCTGTACAGAAAATATAAATTAGGAATTAATCTTCAATTGCTTTACTCAAAAGTGCTTGAATATTATAATCTATTATAAATTATTATTGTTTTTTGTATTTGTATTTCAATAAATGTACGGGTAATATATTGCTGTAATTGTCAATTTATTAGTTTGCTAGATAAAGTGTTTGGGACTGATTGTCTTTCCCGCCAAGATTACTAGTGGCACCCCTGAGATGAGAAGGATCGGCAGCGCCGATATTAGTTGATGACGCCACCAAGAGAGGGGTCTCGCCGCATTGAGACGAGTCACACGATTATTCCCGCGCTCTTGTCCGTTGACCGCCGAACAGTTAACATTGTACGAATCATCACGAGCAATAAACGACATATTATTCCCAAAAAAGCGAGTCAGTCAATATCACGAACATAAAGTAATCTCAATTCGAAAGCAGGCGTTAAATATTCCTCTGTCTAGTCACGAGGATAGAGCGTGAAAAGTGGGGGTAGAAAACAAACACATATGTACAGGTATGAAATAACGAGTAGGTCAGAAGTGCGCAAGCAGTCTTTCCGAGAAGTTCGATCTCTTATATATATATTAACCGATCTATTATATACATTTTCTTGTGTCTATATGCACTGTATTAAAGTTCTGTCTATTTGAATCGTGTGCTCTTTACTGTCGTAAAATCCATCAGGTTATGGGCCCAGAGCCACGTGTTGAGTGCATGATATAGAATAAAGACAGGACAAGTTTATAATAAAAAAATGTGCGCTGCGGCTAATGCACTGGGAGCGTTGGAGAGCGTCGACAAACTGAAGGATGCCGAAGGATATCCACTGTGGAAATTTCAAATCGAAATCTACCTGGAGGCAGCAGATCTTCTGGACATCGTGCAGTCGGAGCCGAAAGCGGCACAGACAGAATCAGCGGAATGGAGGAAGAAGGATGCCAAAGCGAAACGAGTAATCGTAAGCACTTTAGAAAAGCAGTCACTAATACATATAGTTACGTGCATTACAAGTTATGAAATGTGGCAAAAACTAAGAGGAATTTATGAAAGAGATTCACAGCATCAGAAATGCGCTCTGATGCAAGAATTCTTTGAATATAAAAAGAAAAGTAACATTGATATGGCCACATACATAACAGAGTTAAAGAATCTTGCCTTTAAACTTAAAAGTCTGGGAGAAGAAATAAATGATACCATGATCATGTCTAAAATCTTGACAGCTTTACCAGATAATTATAGATTTTTTACAAGCGCATGGGAATCGACACCCGCTGGAAAGAGAACAGTGGAGAATCTAACAGCGAGACTTTTAGCGGAGGAGGCAAGGAACCGATCGGACAAAGAAGAAGAAGTGGCATTCAAGGCAGAAGAGAGGAAATGCTACAAATGCAACATGAAGGATCATCTAGCGCACGCGTGTAAAAAGGTAGACTATACTAAGAAACATGACGTTAAATGTTTTAATTGTCATAAAATCGGCCATATGGCAAAAGATTGCAGAAGAGATTCCTGTAAAATATGTAAAAAGACTAACCACTCGGAAAAAGACTGTTTTTTTAGAAATAAGAGAAAAGGTGACCCGGAGAAAGACGAGAAAAATAAAATAGCCTTTCTAACAAGCACTGAAGAAACGGAAGATTGCTGGATCGTCGACTCAGGATCAACATCGCACATGACGAACGATTCAACCAAGTTGAGAGAAGGACACAAAATAATAACAAAGGTCGAATTGGCAAACAAGGAAGGAAACATGGTAGCGAGGAAGACTGGAACGGTTGACCTAGGAAACTGTGAGTTAAACAACGTGCTATATATACCAGATTTAAGAAAAAATCTCCTGTCTGTTGGCGCGATAACACAAAAAGGGGGTAAAGTCGAGTTTTACAAAGACGAAGTAATAATCAGTAAGGATAAGAAAACTATCTTTAAAGGAAAAAGAAATAGCGTAGGATTATATGCAGTACATAACGATATAATTACCGAAAAAGCAATGGCAACAGAAATAAAATCCTCTGCGAAGTTATGGCACGAGAGATTAGGCCACTTAGGCCCAAATAATATGATAAAATTGCTAAAATTGTCAGAAGGTATTAAACTAAAAAAATGTGAAATTCAAGAGCAGCTATCGAACTGTGAGACGTGCATACAAGCGAATCACACGAGGATGCCTTTTGGAAACCAAAGGAAAAGAGCGACACGACCGTTGGAAATCATTCACACGGACGTCTGCGGACCAATTTCTCCAGAAACGTGGGATCGAAACAGGTATTTTGTTACCTTTTTAGATGACTATACAAACTATGTAGTAGTATATCTTATGGAAGAAAAGAGAGAAGTATTTGAGAAGGTAAAAGAATTTATAAGTCAAGCAGAAGTAAAACAGCAAAAAAAGGTCGTAGAAATACGCTGTGACAACGGCAAGGAATACTCAAACAAAGATTTAAAATTTTGGTGTAAAAATAAAGGCATATCGATTAATTACACTCCTCAATTAAATGGAAAAGCCGAACGACTGAACAGAACGTTAATTTAAAAAACCCGAGCAATGATTACAGGAGCGGAAGAAAATAAGGCACTTTGGGGAGAAGCAGTGAGAGTCGCCGCCTATTTACATAATAGAAGTCCGACGAAGGCAACTACAAAAACAGCATACGAGATGTGGAATGGCGAAAAACTGAACTTGAAGCACTTAAGAATTTTTGGATGTACAGCATACGCGAAAGAACTAGGACAACTTAGAAAATTGGATAACAGGAGTAAAATTGTAAAATTTGTTGGATATACACAGACAGGATATCGATTATGGGATCCAATAAAAAGAAAAATAGTTATCTCACGAGAAGTACGCTTTAAAGAGAGAGAAGACATAACAGAAGAAGACACGAAGAACACAAGGAAAGAGAAGAAAATTAAAACTAAATATATGCGAGACTCAGAAGATTCAGATGAAGACAAAGAGATTTCAAGCGACGATGAAGAGGATAAGAAGAGCGAAGAAGAAGACCCGGAAGAAGACACCGAAGAAGAAGAGGACGAAGAGGAAGAAACAAAAAAAACCGATGCTAACATGCGGGATCAAACAGAAGACACACCAAGAAGATCTCAAAGACCCAAGAAAATTCCAGAGAGATATAATAGTTACGCATACTTGACATATGAAGAAGCTATGAAGAGCAAAGATAAGAAGAAATGGATGGAGGCTATGAAGGAAGAAAAAAGATCACTGAAGAAGAATAAAACCTGGAAATTAGTAGAGGGCAATAAAAGGAAAAAAATGTTTGACAAGTAGGTGGGTTTTCCAAATAAAAAAAAATGGAAAATTTAAAGCAAGACTCGTTGCGAGAGGATGCGAACAAGGAAACAATATAGACTATGAGGAACTATACAGCCCCGTGGTTAACAGCGCCGCACTAAGAATAATATTCGCACTGGCAGCACATTACAAGTGGAAATTTATAAAATTTGATGTAAAAACAGCTTTTCTCTACGGAGAATTAGAAGATGAAATATTTATGTACCTGCCAGAAGGATTTGAAGAAGAAATAAGCAAGGTGTGCAAACTTTTGAAAGCGCTGTACGGTCTTAAACAAGCATCAAATCGCTGGAACAAAAAATTCACAAAGACTTTAAATAAATACGGATTGGAGCAGTTACGCACTGATAAATGCATCTTTAAGAAGAAAGATAATTCAGTAATCCTGGCATTCCATGTAGATGATGGCATAATACTCGGAAAAAACTTGCAGGACTTAAAAGACTTACTCTCGCAGTTAGAGGATGTTTTTGAAATAACAACTGATAACGATCCAAGCTCTTTTTTAGGTATACAGATCGAGCAAGGGCAAGAGGGCATCAAACTCAAACAGCAAAACTATTCGGAGAGAATTCTAGAGACATATGGCATGAGCAACTCAAAACCGGTGGACACTCCTATACTGGCCAATGCTGAGGTCAATGATGGAGGGAGCAGGACGAAATCTTTCCCCTTTAGAGAGGCAGTAGGAAGCCTTCTCTATCTCACCGCCAAGACTAGGCCAGATCTAAGCTACGCAGTAACGTACAATAGTAGAAATACACAGAATCCTTCTGATATGGATGTAACTAATGTTAAAAGAATTCTAAGATATTTACAGGGAAATAAACATTTAGGAATAGCGTATAATAGTAACGAAGATGTACAAACTCTTAGGGCATATTGCGATGCAGATTATGCAGGAGATGTAGAGAGTAGGAAAAGCACATCAGGGTACATAATAGAATTTTGCGGAGGACCTATAAGCTGGGCGTCACGTAAGCAGCCGATTGTTGCATTGTCAAGCACCGAAGCAGAATTCATCTCGGCCGCAGATTGTTGTAAAGAATTATTGTTTTTAAAAGGCATGTTAGAGGAAATAACCGGTAAAGTTGTAAACGCTGAGATGCACGTAGATAATCAGAGCGCCATTAAATTAATTAAGAGTGGAATATTTAACCGAAGGTCGAAACACATAGATGTGCGATTTCATTTTATAAGCGAAAAGGTGAAGGAAAATAACATTAATATTGTGTATTGTAATACGAACGATCAGATCGCCGATATCTTTACTAAGCCGCTAGGCGCAATTAAATTTAGAAAATTTAGAGATATGTTAGTACAATAAGATTATATTACTTGTATTGGTTATTTAGGATTAGTTGCGAAACCGCGTTTATTATTTGATTTTGTTTAAGAATTAAATTTAATTTTGTTTACTGGAAAAGAGAATCGAGATTAAAGGGAAATGCTAGATAAAGTAATCTCAATTCGAAAGCAGGCGTTAAATATTCCTCTGTCTAGTCACGAGGATAGAGCGTGAAAAGTGGGGGTAGAAAACAAACACATATGTAGAGGTACGAAATAGCGAGTAGGTCAGAAGTGCGCAAGCAGTCTTTCCGAGAAGTTCGATCTCTTATATATATTAACCGATCTATTATATACATTTTCTTGTGTCTATATGCACTGTATTAAAGTTCTGTCTATTTGAATCGTGTGCTCTTTACTGTCGTAAAATCCATCAGTTTTCAATATTTATATTTTCGGGCAAACTGTTTAACCAATGTTGCACATACTGTGGGTTAGGCAGTGGGGACTTACTTATCGAGTCCTTTACATTTGCCATTTTCCTCTCCAACTCTACCAATTTCTCCAAGTTCACCTTTTTTACATTGTCCAATTTCTGTTCAAATTTGTCTTGCATTTTTTCAACTTTTTCTTCAATTCTTTGCAGACATTCTTGGAGACTGTTGATATAATCCCTCTCTTCTCCAAGTTGATTATTTTGTTTCATTTCTGATTTCAATGCAGCTTTTAGATCTGTATTCTCTTGCAGCAAACGTGTAACTATGTCTCTATCATCTGTGACGCTCGCTGGTGTATTACATGTATTACTTAAATTCAGACTTTTAGATATTAGTAATTTTGCATGGACTGCATCAGTAGTATCTTTCTTGGTCTTTTTCTTATCTGTCTGAAAAAAAAGATATATCAATACAGCTAAATTGCCATATGTCAAACATTTGCAAAAATTACACTTACATTCAAATCACGATTGCTGATGATAGTCACATTAGATGGACTTGCTTGTGCTCGCTGTAACACAACATCATTATCACTTGAGTTTGGTTCCGATTCATCTGTAATTAACATGATAGGCCAACTAACTCTCTTTATAAGCATGGCATATTCCAATGCCTCTCGAGACTCTGTAAAACAAAAAGTAAAGACTAAATTGAATTGTTCTCGTAAACTGGAAACAAATAGTTAAAAAGACCACCGTTGAACAATTTCAGGGACAAAAATAATAGTTGAATGGATTCAACTATATTATGTCCAGCTAGAGAACGACCACGGTCTGCGCATAGGCGGGTAAAGTGGGGATAACGTGGCACGGTACTCAGTATCGTATACGTCATTTTCAGGTTATGGTTTCATGTTAAGCTTGGGAGAATGTAAGGACAAGATTGCTCAAGTTGGTCGACGAACGGGGGAGGGCGGGGGTGATGGACTCGCGTATTTCGACTCTAAGGAACGGAGAATTTGATCGGTTTTTTGTCATTCCTTATATCGACAAAATTTCTAACGCCCTTAGCAACACGGTAAAAAAGTTTAACTGCTGCACAGCGTTCGTCAGTATGAATAAGCTAAGTCGTTTTGTTAAACCACACAAGGATATATTGCATGAATTTGCTCAGAGTGGGGTGGTTTACAAAATCAACTGCCGTGATTGTGACGCCTCTTATGTTGGCCAGACAAAGAGATAGTTGGGCACGCGGGTTAAAGAACAGCGTAATCAGCTTAGCGGAAGGGCGGAGAAATTGTCGGTCGTGTCCCAGCACCGCTTAGAAGGACATGATTTCGATTGGGATAATGTCGCGATTCTGGACAGAGAGAGATCTTATACTCGGAGGAGCGTCTCGGAGATGGTTCACATTAAGCGCCAAACTAATGGCATCAATCTGCAGGAGGACACGGCGAAGTTAAGCAGCGTTTATTTACCGATCATCAGGAAAATGTAACTTCGCCTCTCGGAGTTATATACTTAATGCCTATTTGTTATGCTCGACACGTCTTGTCTCCCGTGTACAGTATTAGTTTCGCTCTCCCGCAATAGCGACGTGACCTATAAATACAGTAAATAATGATAAGTTGCGCTTCGATGACGATGTCCGTTAATTTCGACGTGGTGACTGTCAGGTAATACTGCTTGCTTTCTGATTTTTGATTAGTCAGACTTTGTAAAAGTTCTTTGTTTAATTAAGGCAACAGTCGCCCCGGTTTGCATCGTCCCGCTTCTTAACGATTTGAGAGGGCGTGCTCGACCGACGGATTTATGGCAATGCGGACTCTGCGGAATTGACGGCATGACTAGAATGGCGTTCTTTTATTGACGACTGCGTGATTGCATGTAATTTTTTAATTTTTTTATCACTGAAGATGGTCCAAAGCGAGGGACCGAAACGTTTGATTATTCATTATACGAGTATTTAAAATACAGTTAGTTTGTCGCCTTGCTACCGGCGTTTTGGCTCTTATTTGCCTATATCGTACTTGTTTGTTACTTGCTTGGGAGAATATTACATACCTGCAAGCAAGCCGATTAGAGCATACCACTTGTGCTCTTTTCCGTCCTCGCTGCCATGCGTAGTGTTAATGGTGTAGAATTTTGTTTTATTAAAATCCGTTAAAGACTTTGGATTGAATGCTTTTCGTTCACCTTTTCCGAGTTTTACTTTAATTTTATGCACTGGCAGTACTTCTGTTTTATTGCCACTTTTGTACTTCACCAACGCATACCACCCAGAATTGACCACTACACTCATAGCGAAGATTTAACTAAAAAACAAGATATTTCTTTAGTTCAGACATAACATCACCACATACAACGTAGAATCCATGAACTGCGCGACTCACGGAAACGCCGCGATGGACGACGAATGCAGCTCCGCATGCGGTCGCGCGACCTTTCGCCCTTGAAACCGGTGGACTTGGCGGACGTTCACGCACCCTTGTCCGATAGATTGGCGTCGTACCACCCGCAGAAGAAGTTCAACTTATTCCACACGCGTCAACGACGATACGCCACAGCACGCGATGGTACGTCACTTAGAGGATAACGCGACTTACGAACTAACGCGACTTATATTATTTACGACGCGGGACTCAGGACCGCCGACACGACACGATGTGAACGTATAACTGGCGATCGACGACGTCTGACACCTCACACGGGAACCGGCGCGGCGGGCGAACAACTGACAACGACCGCGGTGCAAGAACGACGCGCGCAACCTCTCGACCAATGGGCGCGTTCAACAGACCAGGCCGCTCAGTAGCAGTCGAACGTGATTGGCTCTTACTTTTAGAACCAACCAATCAACGCAGAGTGTTGATAAGACGAACTCAACAGTTGTATCTGCTGAACACGGCCAATCACGACGCGCTTCTGTGAAAGTTTTTGATCATGTGTTTTAGTGACCTTAAATATAATAACAGATTATAAACGAGCTTTTGCTGAAATCGAAAACGCTATGACCTACACTGTGCTTCACTAATTTTAATTAAGAATTATAATATAAAATGGGACGTTATAAACGTTTTTTGTACACTGAAGAAAATATTCCTCGCTCAACAGCTTGCCGTCGGCGACAACGAGCACGCCAAAGAGTGTCGTTGAAATATTGGAACTCTCACAATCTTGATCAGGTATTATTTATTATTTAATCGTGTCGCTAGCTCGAAGTTTTCCTGTTGAAAAGTATTAGGGTCATTCTGCACCAGGTGTACAAAAAACTTGACCTCTCCGATTTTGCTCCTATTTGGCCAACACGTATTTCGTATTATAATATCTCAATATAATTAATAATAAGTTTTTACTAACCTGAAAAGTGATGGTTTGGTAGTGACCCAAGTAAAATAATTTAAATCGACAAATTTTTTGTGTGCGATGTATAACATTTTTCGTTCTGCAGTAGAATTGTTATTTCGTTTTAGAGTACAATATTATCTGCAACAACATTAACACCACAGAATAATGTTGAGAGGACAGGTGCAGTATCACAAGACAATTTTATGTCTGTCAATAGAATTACTAATGACCCACGTGCGTCATGTTCTTGGCAGGTATGCAGTAATTTATTGGAATTATTCTAAATATTACATTTTAGTAGAATAAGAATGCCCATTTTCTTAATGGCTGCTTTGTTTTCACCTTGCATTTTATTCTTCTTTGTAGAGCAACTGTAATGAAATACATGAAATCACTAATGTGACAGAATCAACTGAATATGACACGGATTTATCACCAAACAATTTAGAGTTTGCCTCATTATCAGAAAGAGACTCAAAGTCTACGTCATCATCAGAGGAAGACTTCTTGGCCAATAATACCTCATCAGATCCTGTTGATCACAGCAGTGAGACAAAGAGTAAGGAACTGTCTAAGAGATTGTGTGATTGTACAAACACTACAGCTGGTGATCTTGTTTTCATGTGCCTTGTGTTAGGGGTGAAACATAATTTAACATGGAAGGCACAGCTTGACATTCTGCGAATGGTCAACTCAATTTACGACAAGAAAGATATTCCACAAACAAAGTACAAATACTTTCAATACATAGAGAAGGAAAAGGAGAGCATATCTTATCACATCTATTGTCCGATATGTGAAGTGTATTTAGGGAATAAGAATTGTTTGCTAGAATCTATGCATTGTTCTTATTGTGGTATTTGTTGTGTGGTTGAACCACGGACGCTGTGTGTCAACCTTGGCAGAAGGTTCGATCGTCAAGGCAAAGGTCACGGTTTGAAATAACGAATTCTTTCTGCGTGTCCACTTATAATTTATTCTCGTGTAATAAAGCTGAGGCGAGCGGGAGTCTGCGCCGATGGGAGGCTCGAGAGACGTCGAGTGCAGGTGGAGGCGCGGCGTGCTCCGGAGCGTCGGTATCGGTCGACACGTTACGCGCCCTCGGCGAGTCGCTTGGCGGAGTTCCGCGAGACGGATGCGTGCTCCGCGGAATCGGAGCGGCCGTTCGTTTTGAGGCGGCGTCAATGCAATCGGAGGCAACTGGTTCGCGTACTTAACTCGATGGCGGTCTCAGCGATGTCGTTTAAGCGCGAAAAGACCAACGGAAAATGTACGAAATCGAACTCGCTCGTATTAGAACCGTTTCGTTCCGCCGTTAATTGCCGACTCGACTCGCGAGAGCTCCGTACCTGTCGAATCTCCTGCCGTTTGACAGAGCTGTGGGAGGGGGATTCGCACGTGGGGCGACGAGCCACGCGGCTCGATGGGAAGGGGACTGCCGCGACGCGAAGATTCTCGCATATTCCGGAACATACCGCCCGCCTCGAATGATTATATTCGAAATTAGTTCTTATAAATTACAGTCAACTACATACTTCATTACCTATTACATACAGTAAATACATCAATGAATGACATCAGTTAAGGAGTGGTGCCGCCCGCCATGGCGGAATCGAAGGGTTGTTCTTGGTTGATGTCCACTGGGAGAAAGCACAGTTTATTTATAGGGCGCTTGTATTCGGACCGACTCGTCTTTACAGTGACGACTCGAGTTAAGCCGTCTTCGCCGGGGTGACACATGACTATGCGTCCGAGTTCCCATTGGCTTGGCGGTGCGAGCGGGTTGCGCATTAATACGATTTGACCTTGTCGGGCCAATCGCTGGACGGTACGCCACTTCGGCCTTTGCTGAAGGGTATGCAAGTAATCGTGCGACCAAGACTTCCAAAAACCTTCGGTAATTCGCTGAGCGAGCTGCCACCGGGACAGTCGGTTTTCGTTTAGGTCGAGCACGCTAGGCTCGGGCGCAGCTACAAGTGAAGCTCCTACTAAAAAATGACCGGGGGTCAACGCTTGATAGTCGTCGAGATGTTCGGATACGGCGGCGAGAGGTCGCGAGTTTAGGCATGCCTCAATGCGGCAGAGAATCGTCGTTAATTCTTCATACGTGAGTGTATGCGTTCCGATACAGCGCTTTAGATGGTGTTTAACACTTTTAACGCCGGCCTCCCAGAGACCACCGAAATGCGGCGCGGCAGGCGGCAGGAAATGCCAGGTCGTTTTTTCGATAGCGGATCGATTAAGAAAGTTAGGTTCGCGAACGGCTCTATAATAAGCAGCTGATAATTCCCGATCGGCGCCGTGGAACGTCGTTCCGTTGTCGGAATACATGTGCTGAGGTAAACCGCGACGCGATACAAATCGATGATATGCTGCAGTGAACGTAGCTGCGGTGTAATCGCTGACAAGTTCGAGATGTATGGCCTTAGTCGTCAAGCATATAAACAGCGCGATATACGCTTTATTAGATTTATGACCGCGACCAGGAGCGGTTCGTGTGGCGATGGGGCCCGCGTAGTCGACACCCGCGTGAAGGAACGCGCGGGAAACTTGATTGACTCGCATCTCCGGTAGCTCACCCATGAGTTCGTTTGACACTTTCGCCGCTTCGCGGGCGCATCGGACACACTTGTGTAAAACGAATCGAACTGTGGCGCGGGCGCGCAGAATCCAGAATTCCGTGCGTAAGGACGCGAGCGTGAGTTGAGACCCACCGTGCAGAGTTCGGAGGTGGTGGTGCTCGATAATGAGTGACAGCAGCGGATGTGATCGGAGGACGATAGGATGTTTCATCGCTTCTGGGAGGTGAGACTTTTGTAGCCGTCCGCCGACGCGGAGGAGGCCGTCAGAGTCGAGATACGGATGCAAGGGTCGGAGTGGGCTGGCTTTCGGCAGCGCGGTTTTGTTTCGTAGGCTCGTAATTTCGTCGTGAAATGTATCGTTCTGCAGGGTTTGAAGCCAATAAATTTTTGCGTCTTGAATTTCGTCGGCGTGGAGGAGGGGGAGGCGTTGATCTCCTGTATCTGCGGAGTCGCGAGCCTCGGGGCGCATCCGGCGGATGCGTGACAGCCGGACGAATCGAAGCACGTACGCGGTAACGCGCAAGAGTTTCGGCCAAGACGAGAACCGAGACGCGAGATCCCACGGTTCCGAGGGATTCAAAACGCACGCGACCGTCTGAGATCGCGCCTCGGGAATACTGTCCTCGGACTCGTGATCGGCTGGATAATCGCCGGGCCACGACTCCGGGGGATTTTTCAGCCACGATGGGCCGGTCCACCATAACGGATGTAGCTGAATCTCATCGGGGGCGAGACCACGCGACGCGCAGTCGGCTGGATTGTCGTGGGTGAGCACGTGACGCCACGTTACCTCGGGGATTAAAGTCTGGATTGCGGAGACCCGATTGGCAACAAATGTTTTCCAATGGGATGGAGATTTACGTAACCAGGCGCGCGCGATTTCGGAGTCTGTCCAACAATGGCAGTCGTCCATCGGGATTTGAAGAACAGAACTGACGAAATGTACACTTCGCGCGAGGAGATGCACGGCAAGCAATTCTAAACGAGGGACACTGAGTGTTTTTAGAGGGGCGACCTTGGATTTTGCGAAGAGAAGCGAGACCGTCACTGAGCCGTCGATGTGCACGGTTCGAAGATATACGACGGCGGCGTATGCTTTAGTAGATGCATCGGCGAACCCGTGTAAGGTGCGATGCAAGGTGTCGGCGCCCTGCTTCGTCCAGCGTGGAATGTGGACTTGATTCAGGCACGGCAGTTTAGAATGGTAAGATACCCATGGGCGGAGCTGAATATCCGGAATTTCGTCGTCCCAATTCAACTTTAAGAGCCAGAGCTGCTGCATAAAGATTTTGGCGGTTATTATAACCGGAGTTACCCAGCCGAGAGGATCGAAAAGTTTCGCGATTGTTGAGAGAATCGCGCGTTTTGTTGTTCCTGCTTTGTGAGTAGCTAATTGAAATTGGAACACATCATGAGTCGGATTCCAGGCGATACCGAGAACTTTGAGCTGTTCATCGTTCTGGAGAACTTTGGTACTCGCGAGGCCGTGATCGGAGGGATCAAGGTCAGCGATGAGCTCCGGACAATTGCTCGCCCATTTTCGGAGACGAAAACAGCCTTTGTCTAAGAGCGCCGTTACTTGATCCCGAGTTTGACGCGCGAGAACTTTGTCGTCGGCGCCGAAAACGCAGTCATCGACGTACGTTTCTTCGAGGAGGACGGGCACCGCGAGCGGATACGGCGATCCCTCGTCGGCGGCAAGCTGCTCGATCGTTCGAATGGCCGTAAAGGGCGCGTAGGCACAGCCGTACGTGACCGTGAGCATTCCATACTCCTCGACGGGATCCGAACGGGACCGGCGCCATAGAATGCGCTGATAATTTATGTCGCGAGGGTCTACCCGGATTTGCCGATACATTTTGGCTATATCAGCTGTGAAGACATATCGGTACTGCCTCTATCGTAGGATCACGACGACGAGATCACGCTGGAGTTTTGGACCGATCAGGAGATGATCGTTTAGGGATGTGCCATTTGTGGTGCGCGCGGAGGCGTTAAAGACCACGCGGAGACGCGTGGTTTCGCTCGTTTCTTTTACTACCGCGTGATGCGGAATGTAGTATCGGTTTGTGACGTCGACGACGGGATCTTCCGGGGAGATCTTGACCATGTGGCCGAGCCTGAGGTATTCGTCAAGAAATTCGCGATAGTCGGAAGCAGTGGTTGGTTCACGTTCAAGCCGTTGCTCTAATCGTTTGAGACTCGAAAGGGCGGCGATGCGGGATTCGCCTAACTGAGGAGGGCCGCGCTTGAAGGGGAGCCTGACAACATACCGTCCTTCAGGCGTGCGAGTGGTCGTGGTTGCGAAATGCTTTTCGCATTGGAGTTCCTCGGGGCTCAGGTGCGTCGCCCGGGGAATTTCTTCGACCTCCCAAAAGCGACGAAGGTCGGATTGGAGGTCGTCGAATACGGTTCCGTGATGGATTTGCACGGATTCACGAGGAGAGGAAGGAGAGGAATTCACGGGACCGGAGAGTATCCACCCGAGCGTGGTATTCTGAGCGATCGGTTCATTTTCTGCACCTTTCCGAACTCCCTCCAAGAGTAACAGACCGAATAGATCGGCACCGATGATTAAATTGATCGGATCGAGATTCATGGGTGCGCTATCGGCAAGCTTGAGTCCGGATAGGTGCTTCCATGCACCCATAGAGTGGACGCGGTTCGGCTTATACCGAGTGAGCGATTTCATAACAAGCGCGGTTGTCGAATACGCGGGGCCATCGCATGACGCGGGAGTCAGAGTAATGTTCACGGCGTGGCGGATGATGGATTGAGTATCGCCAATGCCTGTGACGCAGACGGAGCGTGAGATTTTCGGTAATCTTAGGCATTGTGCGATCGACTCAGTAATCAAGGTGGCGGCAGACCCTTGGTCGAGGAGGGCGCGAATCGTTATCGCACGGCCCTGCGCGGAATGCACGCGGACGCGCGCGGTGGCAAGCAGAATTTGCGAATTAGGCGCTACCGTTTTCGAGACTATATGTGACGCGATTTCATGGTCGACGTTTTCGGTTGACGCCACCGTGACTACGGACTCGGCTTGTTCGTTTTCAGTTTGTTTGACGGGCGCCTCGAGATGCAACAACGTGTGGTGTCGCTTACTGCATTGCTTGCAACCGCGGGAGCTCGTACATTCCTTTACCGCGTGCTTTGCGCTGAGACAATTGAAGCAACGCCTGACCTTTCGGATGAACTCGGCACGTTGCGCCGGTGTTTGGTTTAGAAAGGTAGAACATTGGTATAACAAGTGACTTGTTTTGCAAAGAGGACACGATAACGTCGCGGTCGAAGCCGAGTGTGATGCGAGCGCTTTATTTTTCGACTTGGAGCACTCAGCGACCTTGGGGGTCACGGGCAAGATAGCTTCTAACGCGCGAACTCGAGACTCGAGGAATTGATCGAGTTCTTTGTATTTCGGATACTCTCCCGTATCTCCGAGCTTTAGTTCCCATGCTTTTCTCGATAATTTATCGAGCTTTTGCGCGACGAGAAATACTAATAAGTCATCCCAATGTTCTACCGGACGCCCTAAATTCTTTAACGCTTGTATCGCGGCGTTCGTTTGATCGCGGAGGTTACGAAGGTCTTTGGAAGTCTCGTTGACAAGCGTCGGCAGTTGAAGCAGCGATTGCAGATGCCCGGTAATAAGACGACGCTTATTGTCGTAACGCGAATGCAAAATATTCCACGCGACCACGAAATTTGTATCGGTGATCGCGAGATGAGACAACACGTTACTTGCATCACCCTTTACGCACGAACAAAGATAATGCATGCGGTCGACATTTGACAGAGTATGATCGTTACGAATCATGGACGTGAAGCGATCGCGAAAGCTTTCCCATTTGTCGAAGCTGCCGTCGAACGTTGGTAAGTTGATCCGTGGCAGATGAGAAGACGGACGGAATGTATCAGACAGATTGCTTACATTGACTGTTGAGTGATGGGGCGCCTGTGGTTCGAAAGTAGCCAGTACCTCCGCCATGAAGTCCGCAGCCTCGTTGTAGACATCCTCGCAGTTGACGAACAGATTATTTTGAAAGTAAGAGTTGGAAGCCTTTAGCTTATCGTCGGCGTAGAGGACGAGTTTTCCATCGAGCTCCTGACATTTAGCGAAGGTTTCCTTGAGACCGGCGAGTCGCTGTCGAGTCACGGCCTGCGTCATCTTCGCTTGCCCGAGTTTCTTAAAATTGGGCAGCGCTCTCGACACTTGCCCCATGAGCTGAGTTTGTAAAGCGAGAAGTTCTTCACACGAAGACATGGCAATTCGAGAATATACAACAGCTGACGGAGCGTGAAATTCGATAAGTTCCGTTCTCCTTGACGTCGATCCGGCTCGAAGGACCAAAATATGTTGTGTGGTTGAACCACGGACGCTGTGTGTCAACCTTGGCAGAAGGTTCGATCGTCAAGGCAAAGGTCACGGTTTGAAATAACGAATTCTTTCTGCGTGTCCACTTATAATTTATTCTCGTGTAATAAAGCTGAGGCGAGCGGGAGTCTGCGCCGATGGGAGGCTCGAGAGACGTCGAGTGCAGGTGGAGGCGCGGCGTGCTCCGGAGCGTCGGTATCGGTCGACACGTTACGCGCCCTCGGCGAGTCGCTTGGCGGAGTTCCGCGAGACGGATGCGTGCTCCGCGGAATCGGAGCGGCCGTTCGTTTTGAGGCGGCGTCAATGCAATCGGAGGCAACTGGTTCGCGTACTTAACTCGATGGCGGTCTCAGCGATGTCGTTTAAGCGCGAAAAGACCAACGGAAAATGTACGAAATCGAACTCGCTCGTATTAGAACCGTTTCGTTCCGCCGTTAATTGCCGACTCGACTCGCGAGAGCTCCGTACCTGTCGAATCTCCTGCCGTTTGACAGAGCTGTGGGAGGGGGATTCGCACGTGGGGCGACGAGCCACGCGGCTCGATGGGAAGGGGACTGCCGCGACGCGAAGATTCTCGCATATTCCGGAACAGTATTGATGTTGATGTTTCAAAGCCGTTAAACTTTTTCCTGTCCATATCGCTAGAATCTCAGTTGCAAAAATTAGTAAATGATCCACGTATAGCATCCTCATTGCTAAGTCACAGATTTAATCGCAAGAAAGAGCGCCCTGATGCTTTTGAGGATATATATGATGGGGAGCAGTACAAAAAGCACTGTGGTCCTGGAGGAATACTCTCATCTCCTCTTAATTTTTCATTTTCTTTCTGTACGGATGGCGTAGCAACTGGGAAGTCGACTAATAAATCATTGTGGCCTATTTATGTAACTATCAATGAACTCCCATTTAAAGATCGCAGCAGGTATATGCTTCTTGCTGGGCTATATGTTAAACCTAAAAATCCGAATCAAATGGTTTTCTTGCAACCCTTTGTTGAAGAAGCAAATAAACTCTCCTTTGAGGGTTTTTCTTGGATTCACGAGGGAAAAGAAGTCGTCAGTAAGGTCATCCCTTTATGTGCTGTAACTGATTCTGTTACACGGTGGCAACTTCTCAACATGCAGACTTTCCATGCATTTTATGGCTGCACATTCTGTTACCAGAAGCAGGAAAAAACAGGCCCAAGATCGAGGTGCTTTAATGTCCTCTCTGAGAGAGCAGATGAAAGAACGGCAGAATCCACTTATCAGGATGCAAAGAGAGCTTATGTAAAGAAAAATGAACCAAGTACAAATAAGCGGCATTACAAGGGTGTCAAGGGCCCATCTATTTTGATGAATCTACTCTATTTTGATTTGATTTTGGGTTTTGTCGTCGATTACATGCATATTGCATGCCATCCTCTTGGGTGTGATAAAATGTCATATGGAATACCTGTTTGATTCTACTAAAAAGAAATGTTGGATAAATATGACAAATAATATTGCTTTAAAAAATTTGACGGACGCAATAGATAGCCGCCTTCTCAGCATACAACCTCCAACAGGAATAACTAGAAGTCCTCGTTCAATCGAACACTGTTGCAAATGGAAAGCTTCAGAATGGAGGTCGTGGCTTTTGTTTTATTGCATACCATGCTTGCAAGGCCTGCTTAAAGACAAATACTTGACTCATCTCGCTATGGTCTCCCAAGCAACTAATATTCTTCTTCAACATTCTGTATCTCGTGCAGAAATTGAAGAGGCGCACAACCTGTTCCTTCGGTACTGCTATTACTTTCAAAAATATTTTGAACTTAAACACACAATCTACAACTTTCATCTTCTTACTCATGTGTGCAAATGTGTCATAAACTGGGGTCCCTTGTGGACACACAATGCATTTTGCTATGAAGGGCAAAATAGACATTTATTACAACTGTATCAGAGTCCGTTCCAGGTTACTTCACAGATTGCTCGTAAGTTTCTTATGTTCAATTCACTATCTACCCTATGTGAGGAGCTTGTGTCATCTGCAAGTGCCATTGATTTTTCAGAAATGGTTTTAAATAAGAGGCTTAGGTATTTTGTGCGTTCTGATGGAGCACTTCTCTTAGGGCGGGAACAGCGTAATGTTTTGATTTTGCCTGAAGAAGAGCAGTGCTTTGTCCGTTTTGGAAATTTTAACGTCAAGGATTTTACCTTTTTTAATAAGTTATTGTACAATGGTATGAGAAATACTTCCTCCCAATATGTTGATAAGAAGAAGAACAATGATTCTTATGCTATGTTAAGAGATGGGACGGTTGTAAAGATAATATACATTGCCACGTCACCATTGAAAGAAATTTTACTTCTTGTACAAACGGTTAAATGTTCCAGACGTTATTAGTTCAAAACGATTACGTGGCTCTGAGACACGTCCTTAAAATTAAACGAATTGACAAAATGCTGTGCATTAAACTTAAAACAACCTAGCTTCCGAAGCGCGGATCTAGCTCGCGGCTGGTCAGGGTTCGGAGTAGGCGCGGAGGAAGACACAAGACTCGGTTAAAAGAGGAAATGTAACAACGTTTATTCGATCAAGTTAATTCGCAATACATCGGTGTGATCGCGGAGATCGACGTGAATATCGAAGCGGTATGATATACAGCAAGATCGCGGAGTAGTTCGCGTATCACATGTAAGATCGCGGAGTATCGGAGATATGTACAAAGGTCGCGGAGTCGAGTATCGACGGTGCGTACAGAGATTGCGAGGCGCGGGTATCGACGGTATGTACAGAGATCACGAGGCGCGGGTATCGGTGATATAAGAACGCGGGTCCGAATATCGGCGGTATATACAAGGGTTGCGGAGTTCGAGTATCAAATGTAGATCGCGGGGCGCGAGTATCGGCGGTATGTACAACGGTCGCGGATACCGGTAATATCCCAAGGAGAACAGAAAGTCAAGAAATAGTCACAATGACGTCAAAATAACGTCAAAATATAATCATTTTAGGAAAGTCAAGGTGACATCGTTTCATATATCCAAGAGGATAATAATGTGACTTTTTCGTGACGGCGTCGTGACGTTTCAGTAACTTTTATCAATTCAGTGCAAAAAGCTTTGGTCCATTCTGAACCCTCTTTTATCGACAAAAGTGCATTAAATATGGCTTCTCAGGTGATCTCCAAGTCACTTGTAGAGGCACTTTTATCGATAAAAGTGAGTTCATAATATGCACCTTTGTATCACAGGCAGTCAAGCCCATTGCACATGAAATTGCATAGGCTGCATATGCATAGCATAAGGTTTCATGATAATATCCACTCGAATCTACTGCAATACCCAGCGAGAAATGACCTATCGAATCGACGTCAAATTGACGTCGAAATCATCGATATTACATCCATATCGAAATAATGCTCGAAATTTGAAGCTTATTTCGATGTTTGTGCTTTATGACATTTTTTAAAAGAAGAGATTATTTGTGACATACATTCATCGCGCCAGACTGTAAACAGGCAAATTATGTATTTTTTGTTAAGACATCGATATTTCATCATTTCGATATCGATTTGAAGCTATTTTGATTTGCCTGTCAAATATATAACCCAGCGAGAAATGACCCATCGAATCGACATCAAATTGACGTCGAAAACGTATATCGAAAAGTAATTGAAATATTCATCGATCTCGATGGAAATGTGGTATCACTTTCGATGACTTTTCAATTCAGAATAAATCGATTTCGACTCGATATTGATTACTATTTCCTCACTGCAGCTATTATTAGAAACCATAAAACATGATCTTTTTCTTGTATTATACATTAAAATAAATAAATATATTCACATTCCACTACTTATGTGTTTAATAGTATATCGAAAATATATCAAAAATTATCTATTTATTTCTCCCCAATATCTTTATTAGAAGAGCACAAAACTTACAATAGAAATAATTTTTACAATTAATTTATTTATCTAGGTAGAATTGCACATATATGCACATTTATTATTACAAAAATATATTACTTAAGTCTAGATAGAGTTGCATATATATGTATTTATTATCAAAAACATATATTATTTAAGTCGCTAGATAGAGTTGTACATATATGTATTTATAATCGCAAATATATATTATTTAAGTCTAGATAGAGAATATATATTGCACATAATGTATATTTATTATCACAAAAAAACAGATTTGACAGATTGACTTAGTGCAATTAACATAGATTGATTCAGTGTAATTAAGATTTAGGAAAGTTTGTCATTGAATGAAGTTTGTCATTAATGCATTTTTTTACAAAGTCAATTTGTTTAAATTAAAAATAAATTATTAAAAGTAAAAGTAAATGGTTATTTTATATCCCAAGTAAATTGCGCCATAACTTGTTCCTAATATACTGATCATATGTACGTCAAAATATAAATAGTCTTGTATGCAAAATGTAAAAAAAGACATAAATTGTAAACAAATTAATATTAGAATTAGTAGAACAGATGTGTATTTAATTTTCTCTCTTTTATGAGTTTATATTTTTGAAATGTTTGACTTTGAGAATAAAATGTCTGTACAAAATCAACATCTCTAACAATAAGTTAAATAACTGTTGAAATAGATATAATATAAACACTTGCTATGTTAAATTTCATAAATAGCATATAATAATTACTGATATACCCTTATGGAAAAATGCACTCAACTTTCGGTGTTAAAAAAAACCGTTAACCCTTGTGTGCGCACCCGGTTACCCGGGTGCCCACCACTGCTCATTTTTGCATGTAAGTGGATTAAAAATGAAAATTTCGCTTTGTACGCCCGGATCGTCGTTATTTAACTAATTTTTAAACAAATGGTGCATTTGGAGATTTTTAAGAATTTTTTTAAGCATAAATAATCTAGTTTAAAGTATACATATGCCGCGGACGCACCCGGTTACCTGGGTACCCACCATAGAAAAATTGAGTGAACTATTAGCTTTTTTTATTAATTTATTTGATTTATGCATGTGAAATGAGTTGCGTAATAATAAAATACATGAAAATTTATTTAAAAAACAAAAAAAAACATTTATTTATTGCATTCTATGCACTTGGCAAAAACGACTTCGACATCGACTTCGAAAATCCTGTTCTCTTACCTTTGTACGAGCTACAGCAGGCCAATTTATTTACAAATACTTCGGCTTCTCATTTTTTATGTTTATTTACTGAGATAAACGTTAAGGAAACCATTTCAATTGCATAAATATTGAAAAAATTGAAAAAATGAGAGGTGGGCACCGGGGTACCCGGGTGCGTCCGACCGTTGGTAAAGTTGGGTGCGTACACAAGGGTTAAAAAAACACCACAGAAAAACTCTTAAAGTTGGGAGTGATTTCGGACCGCCAATTGAAGGTTAACCATCATTTGAAGGTTAATCTTTAATTGGCGGTTATACCCAATTTTAAGGGTTTTCTTTGGATGATGGTTAACCTTCAAGTGATAGTTAACCTTTAATGGTTAATCCTTAAAAATGACGGTATAAACCCTAAAAATATGAATCCTCAAATGAAAGTAACAAATATGGCGTCCCAATGAAAATCTCTTAAGGGCTCCGCTCGCTGAACCGGACTCCTCGCCTCGACTCTCCCTCTCGGACGCTAGCTGCCGCAGCTCTCCCTTTCTTGGCAGTGAGCTCTCCCTGGTGATCCGACTCTCGCTCGGTTGGTCTCCAGAACACGTGCCGCAACGATCAATCCGTTAAGAAAGAGGTAACAGACTCGACACGTTCGAAGAAACGCAAGCAAGTGCGGCCATGACACCTAACGAGTGAGGAAAGAGGTGGGGCCGGCAGGGGCTCTTTGAGAGTGGCAACTCGCGCATCGCGCCATCTAATATGAAACGATCGGGCGTTGTAAAACGCGAAAAGAATTCGAGCGCAATATCTGAACAAATTATTTAATTTTTAATAAGTCCAATTATTAATATTTATTTTCATAATTGAACTTATTTTTTATTTTGATAAATGTAAATACCTTATTGTATTAATAATTAATATTAATAATTTATTAATTAGTTGCTTAATTTAACTTCTTATTTAATAAATGAGCGGATGTAGTACTGAAAATGTACCTGTTATATAATATTTTAATTTTCAAAATTGTCAAATTACAAACAGGAATTTTGTTGTGACTTTTAGGGCCAATTTCACCAACCACGGTTAGCTTAACCGACGGTTAAAGTTAGCAGGATTGACCAATAGAAATGAATCCACCCTGCTTTCTATTGGTCAATCCTGCTAACTTTAACCGTCGGTTAAGCTAACCGTTGTTGGTGAAATTGGCCCTTACAGTTATAAAGTAACTAGAAATGGAAGCCTAAAAAAATTAATATTGTAATGCAATTATTATAATGTTCAAATTATAAAATATTTACATTATCCATGTCTGCCAATACAATATAATTTTTTATTCATATTGTATTTTATATAATGGCAAGTTATTATATATTTGACAGGCAAATCAAAATAGCTTCAAATCGATATCGAAATGATGAAATATCGATGTCTTAACAAAAAATACATAATTTGCCTGTTTACAGTCTGGCGTGATGAATGTATGTCACAAATAATCTCTTCTTTTAAAAAATGTCATAAAGCACAAACATCGAAATAAGCTTAAAATTTCGAGCATTATTTCGATATGGATGTAATATCGATGATTTCGACGTCAATTTGACGTCGATTCGATAGGTCATTTCTCGCTGGGAATAACTTGCCATTATATAAAATACAATATGAATAAAAAATTATATTGTATTGGCAGACATGGATAATGTAAATATTTTATAATTTGAACATTATAATAATTGCATTACAATATTAATTTTTTTAGGCTTCCATTTCTAGTTACTTTATAACTGTAAAAGTCACAACAAAATTCCTGTTTGTAATTTGACAATTTTGAAAATTAAAATATTATATAACAGGTACATTTTCAGTACTACATCCGCTCATTTATTAAATAAGAAGTTAAATTAAGCAACTAATTAATAAATTATTAATATTAATTATTAATACAATAAGGTATTTACATTTATCAAAATAAAAAATAAGTTCAATTATAAAAATAAATATTAATAATTGGACTTATTAAAAATTAAATAATTTGTTCAGATATTGCGCTCGAATTCTTTTCGCGTTTTACAACGCCCGATCGTTTCATATTAGATGGCGCGATGCGCGAGTTGCCACTCTCAAAGAGCCCCTGCCGGCCCCACCTCTTTCCTCACTCGTTAGGTATCATGGCCGCACTTGCTTGCGTTTCTTCGAACGTGTCGAGTCTGTTACCTCTTTCTTAACGGATTGATCGTTGCGGCACGTGTTCTGGAGACCAACCGAGCGAGAGTCGGATCACCAGGGAGAGCTCACTGCCAGGAAAGGGAGAGCTGCGGCAGCTAGCGTCCGAGAGGGAGAGTCGAGGCGAGGAGTCCGGTTCAGCGAGCGGAGCCCTTAAGAGATTTTCATTGGGACGCCATATTTGTTACTTTCATTTGAGGATTCATATTTTTAGGGTTTATACCGTCATTTTTAAGGATTAACCATTAATTAAAGGTTAACTATCACTTGAAGGTTAACCATCATCCAAAGAAAAACCCTTAAAATTGGGTATAACCGCCAATTAAAGATTAACCTTCAAATGATGGTTAACCTTCAATTGGCGGTCCGAAATCACTCCCAACTTTAAGAGTTTTCTGTGGTGTTTTTTTAACGGTTTTTTTTAACACCGAAAGTTGAGTGCATTTTTCCATAAGGGTATATCAGTAATTATTATATGCTATTTATGAAATTTAACATAGCAAGTGTTTATATTATATCTATTTCAACAGTTATTTAACTTATTGTTAGAGATGTTGATTTTGTACAGACATTTTATTCTCAAAGTCAAACATTTCAAAAATATAAACTCATAAAAGAGAGAAAATTAAATACACATCTGTTCTACTAATTCTAATATTAATTTGTTTACAATTTATGTCTTTTTTTACATTTTGCATACAAGACTATTTATATTTTGACGTACATATGATCAGTATATTAGGAACAAGTTATGGCGCAATTTACTTGGGATATAAAATAACCATTTACTTTTACTTTTAATAATTTATTTTTAATTTAAACAAATTGACTTTGTAAAAAAAATGCATTAATGACAAACTTCATTCAATGACAAACTTTCCTAAATCTTAATTACACTGAATCAATCTATGTTAATTGCACTAAGTCAATCTGTCAAATCTGTTTTTTTGTGATAATAAATATACATTATGTGCAATATATATTCTCTATCTAGACTTAAATAATATATATTTGCGATTATAAATACATATATGTACAACTCTATCTAGCGACTTAAATAATATATGTTTTTGATAATAAATACATATATATGCAACTCTATCTAGACTTAAGTAATATGTTTTTGTAATAATAAATGTGCATATATGTGCAATTCTACCTAGATAAATAAATTAATTGTAAAAATTATTTCTATTGTAAGTTTTGTGCTCTTCTAATAAAGATATTGGGGAGAAATAAATAGATAATTTTTGATATATTTTCGATATACTATTAAACACATAAGTAGTGGAATGTGAATATATTTATTTATTTTAATGTATAATACAAGAAAAAGATCATGTTTTATGGTTTCTAATAATAGCTGCAGTGAGGAAATAGTAATCAATATCGAGTCGAAATCGATTTATTCTGAATTGAAAAGTCATCGAAAGTGATACCACATTTCCATCGAGATCGATGAATATTTCAATTACTTTTCGATATACGTTTTCGACGTCAATTTGATGTCGATTCGATGGGTCATTTCTCGCTGGGTAACGATGATGCAGTTCTTTTCTTCACTTCGACTGTCCTCAGAATATTTTAAATTGCAATGCCCAACGTCTATAACATAACCTCGTGACAAATATTTTCATGTGACTAAGGCTGCATTCCGAAATTCACTGCCAGTACTGAAACGTGAACTGTAGTACATAACCTATATAGAACAGTCATAACTTTTCGGAATAAATATCTACTTACTATGAATAGCAAACAAAAGTTTTGTCTTTGAAACAATATTTTAATTTTTCCCAGCACGAAATTGTAACTTCGATACACTGTATATAGGACACAACGTACATGAACTACGCGCAGAGCTGCGTTATAATGACCCACGTGGACTCGCCGTGCCGCTGTGCTGGAGTGAGAGAGATACAAAAACGCAACCCAAGAGCTGCGCAAAAATAGTGCGCACACGCTGCAAAATGGTTCGGCATCACGAAAAGTCATATTCTTATCATGATGGAGTCATTTTTATTAAAAAAAAGATTTTATGTGCGTATACTATAAAGTTTAAGTACTAATGTGTAATTATGAATATTGGAAACAATCTAAGTGTAAATTATTGCAAAACATTTGAAATAACATATTAAATTTCAAAATCATGATTTAATCAATTTTTCGTCATGATCAAAAAATGACTGTTTGCAATCATTTTTTCGTCCTTTTGACGTCATTTTGACTTTTTCTTGACTTTCTGTTCTCCTTGGGATACCGGGGATCGCGCGCGGCGCGGGGCGCGTGGGATCGAGCGGCCAAGAGCCTTGGCGGATATACAGATGACTCTTTATATCCTGTCGCATCAATATGTGGAGGCGGAGGGCGGCACTGGGTGGCCAAGATCCTTGGCGAGTAAGAGAAGAGCTCTCTTACCCTGGTTCACTCCGGGGTCACCGGTTCGCGAGTGGAAGATCGAATCAATCGCCTAGATACGTCACTTGGCAGAGCCAGAGAGAACTCTCTACCTCCTGATTGTTCGAAGTGGTAGGATTGCGGGATCCGTGAGCAGTGGAGAACTGGTCGTGTCGGTTTGCTGGCTCACGGCGGAATCTAATTGTTTAAACAATTCGGCGCCTTTTATACCCGTGGCGCGATGTCGGCGTGGCGGGGGTATGCGCGACGGCAATCGCGAGCGCCGGGATGGAGCGGCGGGTCGGTCGGGAGTTACGGCGTCCCGACGCCGCGATTGCGTTCGGCGGCGCTCGGCCGTGCTCGGCCGTTTTCGGCACCGCTCGGCGCTCCGAGTCGGTTGCCGCGGTAAGTCCGTTCGCGGACTTGTACGCGAGATTCGGTATTTAAAAAAGGGCACACCGTGCCTTGTCTCGCCCGGCGGATGGTCGGCTGGGCGGCATCCGGCTGATGCTCGCTGGGAATGATGCGTTTTCGGGGCGCATCGTTACAAACTGTCTCTCATCAAACAACCCTGTGTTGTGATGAATTTACCCTGTAATGCCTATGTATGTGGACTGCCTTTTGGTTGCCATCGAGATTGATAATCTAAATCTTTTAAACTGATTGGTTTGTAATGTGGAATTTTTCATATTTTTTATTACTTATAAGTAAATTTAAATAAATTCATATATTTTTAAATACATTCATAAATGATTTAATGGACTCTTTATGGTGACGTGCAGAATAAGATATTAATAGAGTAAGATATTAAGCATTTTTACATTTATATTTTATTATGCAAATAAAGTGTTATTTAACTTTGAGACCTTTTTCTTTTACCTTGACCCCCATGTGAGTGAAAATTAGGAAAAAGTTTACTAGATGAAATTGAAAGAGGATATCATCATAAATAAAGAGTTCAAGCCGCACTGACATAAGCACTGACACAATTTCAAACCGCAAGGGGTTATCTACAACGTTACCATAACGTTCATAAACTTCTTTCATGAGAGTGTTTCTTGGGCGTTCCTAAGCCATTTACGTAAACGCCCTCCAATTTGCCGCATTAGAAGAATGTTTGCTGAACGGAGAGAAAACGCTTGTGTTACGGAGTCGGGAAAAGCGTTTCTTGGGCGTCTTCAAGCCGTTTGCGTTAACGCCTTACAAAACGTTCACTGCGCTTTTACAATTCGCCACATCGGAAGAGCGTTTGCTGAACGGAGTGAAAACGCTTGTCTTACGGCGTTGGGAAAAGCGTTTGCTAAACGTTTGAAAAGTCTGACAACAAACTCTCTGCACGCAGCGTTTACTGAGCGTTCTCTGAAAAGCGTTGCCTCAGCATTCCAGACCTTTCATGAAACGTTATATACAGCGTTTTATAAGCGTTCTGGAAGCGTTCAAAACCCAACGGCGTTGTGTAAGCGTTTTTATAAAGTTTGAAAGCGTATAAACTCTCAAAAAACCCTCATTGAACGGTTGTCAACGCTTTATAAAGCTTCTTAATTTTCGCCAGGGTAGAGCAAGCGAGAAACAGTTATTGTACCAAAAATCAATAGGAAATGTTGATTAAACTTTTTGAGATATAGTTATAAACGAAAGAGCTGTTATATTACGTTTGAACATTTCCGCCAATGGCTGCCGAGCCATAGTTACAATAGACGGCCGATAAGTGGCGGCGGCGTTACATGTGAAATAATTAATTTGTTAATTTTTTAATAAAAATGCAATAAATCATTAAAATAATGATGGAGCAATAAGGAGCAATTAAGGAGCAATCTTTCTATGCCGGTTTTAGTTGCATAGAGTTATTAAAAATATGTTTTTGAGTAAAAATTATAAATTTTAAGTTTTTTTTTAATATCTTAAAAAATAATAATTTTAAAAGGGGAGCAATTGTTGATTTTGAGGGAGCAATTAGGGAGCAATCGTTTGAGCTATAGTTTATTAAAAAATATGAACTTCCAGCGCCAACTTTTTTCCGGTCTTTATTTGCAGTAATTAATAATGGACCATATGGCACCACTTAGAATAACTGTTAGGCAGGTTTTAGTTGCGTAATCTACAAAAAATAAAAGTGATACATTTCTGTAAAGTGCCGAAGAAGTTATGTGATATTCCGTAGAATAGATTATATATAAAGAAGAGGTTATATACAAAGAAGTTTTGTAAGATATTACATAACAAAGATATAAAAAAGTTATTTTTAGTTTAAAACATGAATATTTTATACTTTCGTTAAATCATTCAATTTACCTTGAAAAATACTCATCGATGAGTGCTTGTCTGACATTATTGTCTCCCTTGAACTTCCCGTTGATTCCAGTTGCCATTTCCAATTTCTTCGTCAGGTAAATCCACATATGCAGGAGGTTCTTCTTCGTTTTTATTTCTGGCTATGTTGTGTAGAACTGCTGTAGTTACAATGATGTCTTGCACAGTCCTTATTTTGACTCTCATACTTAAACTTAAAACTGGAAATCGACGTTTCCAAACTCCAAATACCCGTTCAACAATGTTCCTCGTTTGTATGTGAGCACTGTTGTAACAATTTTCTGCCGCAGTAGTTGGATGCAAAAGAGGAGTGAGAAGATATTTCTTGATTGGATATCCACTATCTCCAAGTAATATTCCCGGACGAAACTCGCCTTCTTCTAATCTTCGGCGCAGTCGACTATGTTGAAAGATTGTAGCATCATGAACAGAACCCGGCTACCTAGCTATAATTCTCATATTGTGATCGCAATCATCTTGGGTATCAAGAAAAAAGAATCTTTTTCAATTTCTAAACTCATCTGCGTGTTTACCTACTAAAAATATTTGTTATGAATGTCATTGCTTAAAAAGAGTAAATAAGAATTCAAAATTATTTTGTGAAGTTAATGTAAGTACAGTAAATACAGTATTCTCAGTTTATATAGTTTATATATTTTGTTACAGTTTATAATTTATATTTCATAGTTTTATAAACTCACCGGGAGATTGTATTCTAATATGGGTTCCATCGATGCATCCAATTACCCTTGAAAATTTGTACATTTCATAAAATGCTTGTTGCGTTTTACGAATTTCCACATTAGATTGAGGCATATTGATCATTGTTGCTGATAACGAAGCTATGGCCATGGATACTTTCGCGATGACTCGGGAAGCAGTACTAATGCTTCCCGAGTACTAAAGCTTACTCCACTAAAATTACCGCAAGCACGCAAAAAATTGCCCGTGGCATAAAATCTCAACGTTAATAACAACTGATTGATCGGTGTCAATGATCTTGACCTATAATTACATTAAAAATTTTCAATCAACTACTCGTTAAGGTATTCCTTTCATGGAGGAGCGTATTTTGTAGGCGCTTAAGCAGGGCCTCAGTAAACTCTTGTATATTGCATTAAACTTATATAAAATCAAGTTATAATTGATTATTATATTTAATTATAAGAAAAAAGTGAAAATATTATGTGTATTTAGAAATTTTTTATTTTTCGGTAAATTTTACTGTCAGAACAATATGGCAACGCTGCGCTTTTCAGGGCGCCGATTGTAAAATGTGAAGTTGATAACAAAAGTGTCAATGTAAGTGTCAATTTCATTAATCAAAGAATATTGTGACATTTTCTTTTTATCAAAGAGAGATTTTATAATAATAATGAGTAATAAGAAACATAAAGTGAGGAGTAATGTTGGCAAAAATAAGGGACAATTTGTGAAAATAAAAGTAAAGCAGCGCACTCAAAATATTATCAATTCTACAAAGAAAAGATTCAATGAGGTAAGGTTACAAAAACGGTAATATTATTAATTAAATAACTGGAAGAACAAGATAATTGGCATTGTAACTGTAATTTATATTTTGGTAAAGGAGTCCGATTTTGCAAATTATCCAGTTTTTAATGGACGTCGACTTGTAGAAATTAAAATGCTTGCAGCTGAACTGTGGTGTACTGCTTGTGACATGCCTCTAGATGAACTGAAGTGTGACATGAGCGCACAGCTTGCAGCGTTACCAAATAATTCCTTGAAAGTCGCCATTAAAAATATTCATCTATAAACCACATTTCAAGTCAACTTTTAACATAAATATTTTGTTTAAATATTTGGTGACTCTGTATTTTTATCGGCACTATCGAAAGTATAGAGTTTAGCGAATATGTAGCACAGTTAATATTTAATATTTTAAGATATTTGATAAACAAATTATTACATTGAAATGTGGAAAATAGACTTTTCGATAACGTCACATATAAAATATCGAATTTTCAAAGTCATAATTCTTCTTTATATGTTCGGTAATGTGGTTTAATTTTTTTTCTGGCGTAAAGATATGCATTTTAACTTTCTTATACCAACAGAATCATACTTGTTCCGGAGTATTATCAGTCGGTCTTCAATTGTATGCAAAAATTCAAGTACTGTATCCTTTTTCAAACGAAAAATTCTTTGTCATCCCACACTTGAAAATTATTCGGTTTATTTCTTATTACATAGTCTTCTTTCGACAAATTCATCATTGTGATCAATATCATCATCAGATTCAAAAATAAGATCCACGAGCAAATCCATTATTATATGTTTGGCTTTTCACAAGCGTTCTCAAAACAACAATAACTCCTGTAACTTTTTAGGTTACAATATCTGCCAGAAATCAATATCTGCCAGATATCCGCTACTTCGGGTAGAGGATAACTTTATCCGCCGGATACCAACTTTACAGAGGTGAAAAAAACCGATTCTGAGATATCTGTTGGATAAAGTTATCTAGAACTTATCTAGAGATGAAGAAATCGGGCATAAATCCACACAAGTCAATGGCATGATACCTTTTTCAAGGACACATCACGACGCATCTCGTGATGATTTTATCGAACGTGCACAAAACTGCAATTGTTGCATTTTCAGATAGCGCGCCGACATATGGCTGCTGTGGGCATGGTGACGAAGTGTCCTTTAAATACAATTTTAATTTTCGTATAAGTCAATGACGTGATATTGTTTTCAAGAACATGTCGCAACATATTTCACGATGACATCATCGAACACATGCACTAAATCTGTGCAGGACAATGACACTATATCAAAAACAATATCACGGTGACTTCATTGAACACATGCAAAATTACAAATCAATTTGTATATGAAAAAAGTCAAACAATGCGACATTTGTGAGATATAAAAAGAAGAGTCTGAGGATACACTCGTCAGTAGTCAAGATCTGGAAGTTGTGAGTACATCAAATTCTATGTAAAGTAAAATGGATATCGAACTTCCTGAAGAAATGGAAGTTGAAATGCAATTCTTTCGGATGATTTTTGTTACGACAGCGACAGGTTTGTTGATGTTACAGAAGATCGAATTTTAAAACCAGCCGAAATTAATACCTTGAATACGTTGAAAAAAATGTGCTACATATACTTCTATTACGCTTCTGATTATTATGAGTTTTACTTATCGTGTATCATAAGAATAGGCGGACGATTTTCATATCTTCATTCCGTGAAGGTGTCGTACTAATTCGACCACTGAGGCATGTGGTAATATTCATTGCAATAACCTATTATTAGTTGTAATATTACGCGTACTTTTAGCCAGCGCGATTTAAAATTCGAAGTATAAGTTTCAATGAAAAATCCGTACGAATAAACTGGGCTAACTAAGAACCAGCGCGGTAAATGATGAAAGTTTTATTTATATTTTTATTTTACATATTTTCCAATCTTTGACTACGTGCCGACTAAATTTGTCAGACTTAAAACACAGCTCCGGTTGGAGTAGTAAAGAATTAATAATTATTTTCTACTAATTATTAATTTTCAAATAAATAGTAATTCATTTTTGATAAACTGTCTATTAATTAATTATTTTAATAATAAAGAATTTATTTCTACTAATTACCAGTTTACAAAAGAAATTAATTCATTTTCACTTAAATACTAACTTTCACGAACTAGAAATTTTTCTCTGACAAATTACCAATTCTTTAAGTAAGGTAAAAGTACCAATACTTATGGCCATTTTAGCATACCAAGAACATTTTTTTAAAATGTAATGCACAAAATTAATTTCATAATAAAAAAACTTTTGCATATCGAAAGATTATACTGTTTTCTATCAAACAAGTACAAAAAACATTTTTTTGTGCGATAGTAAATTAATTATAAACAGAAATAATAAACCCGATGTCCCAATACATGGCCGGTCAAAAATGGGTGTCCCAGTGTCTAATTTTTGAGGTCCTAATAACTGACCATAACTTTTATAGTGTATAAAAAATAATTTTAATAAATAAAATTTTATCCTATCGAACGCAAACACTTAAGAGGTAATAAAATAAACACCAGAAATGTTTATTTTGTCTGATAAATAATTTTTTATTTATTATAATTTCGAACAAATAATTCAATTTTTATAAATTTATTCGATAATATATAGATAAACAGTTTTGTAATTTCGTAATTATAAATAAGTAAACGTTTTTTTTAGTTTTAAATCTAAGAACAATATAATATATTATTATAATTTTTTATTTTAACTTATTATTCTAATTTATTACTTTAACTTATCTTTATTATTGCTTATCCCCGCAGGGTTTGCAAGGCGTTTTTATAAGGAACGTTACCCAAACTTTACACTGCTACCCTTCTCCTCTCACTTTAACCCTTTAGACCAACAGCTTAACGTCTCTTCCAAAAGACGGAGCCCAGTTTGCTCCGCACAAGAACCTATCTTGCACGGAAGGGCGCAGCTGCCGGAAAAACATTCCATGTTTACATGGCTCTAGTGGACTCGAACCTGGTTCCTCAGATTACGAGTCTGGCGCTCTACCACTAGACCACACTGCCGCCCTATTACTTTAACTTATTCAATGAATTTAAAACTTGATAAAAACAGATATTGCACAGAATCTTTGGCAATACATTCAAAGTACTTTAAAAAAAAAAGTGTAATGTTTAACTCTTTCAGCCCCATAATTAAGGGAATAGCCAAATATCTGAGTATATGATTTTCGGGGTCGCTGATTACGAATCTGAAATCAGATTTTCAAGATTCAAAATGGATCTAATATGGCGAACAAATTTGTAAAAATCAACCGGATTCTCTTGAAACTTGTTATTCGGGGGTTTTCGGGGTCGCTGATTACGAATCTAAAATCAGAGATTCAAACTTAAAAATTGTGAAGCCAATATGTCGGACAACCCCCAAGAAACAAGTTTCAAGAGAATCCGGTTGATTTTTACAAATTCGTCCGCCATATTGGATCCGCCATTTTAAATCTTGAAAATCTGATTTCAGATTCGTAATCAGCGACCCCGAAAACCCCCGAGTAACAAGTTTCAAGAGAATCCGGTTGATTTTTACAAATTCGTTCGCCGTATTGGATCCGCCATTTTGAATTTTGAAAATCTGATTTCAGATTCGTAATCAGCGATCTCGAAAACATAAGAAACCATGTTTTAAGGTATACATTAATTATCAAATTTCGTTACAATCAAATTCAACCGAAAAAGTGGTGCGTTTTTTTATGTAAATTTGTTAATAACAAAAAAAATTATAAACAATAATGCTAAATATGCTACTTATAATTATCAAGTTTGAACCTTAGCAACATAAAAAAGAAAAAAATGCAAGTTTTTGCAGTTATACTAAAAGTTACGATGAAGGAAAGAAGACTCAAAAGGTGGATATTGCCGCCTGGGACTGAAAGGGTTAATCAACTTTTTCTTGTTTGATTCTAATCTTTTTTTTGCGCTATCAATCTTTTAATCTCTTGATCCAGGCTGCCAGTAATCGGCCTCTGGTCGCACGGTCGCATAGGGAGGGGATGACGCAACAAGCGAGCGACCGTGTCCGTGTGCGCTTGGCACTTCGGCCAGCTTCGGGCAGTAGAAGAGTGCAGACATACAATCTGCTGTCTCTTTCTTTCCCGCTACAGCTATAGCTAATGCCGCCAGCTGCGAGAATCGTACTCGCCACTTATATGTCTCTTTTTGTACCTGTAAATAAATCTGTAAATGGAAATATATTCTGTACATAAAAAGATGTAAAATAATTGAAGAAACAAAGAACAGAAAGAGCATAAATGATAAATAAATATTAAAAATCCACTCTTGGCCAACATGTACGTATGTCTTTTCCTTGCAAAAGTTCCGTTGTTAAATTGGAAAAATAACTTATTGTTAATACAATAAAAATTAAATTAAATGTTACTTATGTTATAAAAATTATTCTGTTAATATACTTTTTACTTTAATAACAAATATAGTAAAATTAAAGAGGAAAAATTATTTTTACAATAAGTTTTGGTGTTTTTCATTTTTACGAATGGACTATGTACATGTTGTTGCTCGACAGAAACCGCGAGAAGGTGGTCTATTCCGTCATGAAAATTTAAATAATTGTTAAATCGACAATTCAACAATTAATTAATAAAAAAATATAATTAAAAAATAACGTTTTATAATTTAAAATAACGTGTTACAATTCTATTGCACAGGAATATCAAGAGACACGGTAGTGTCTCGCGCCAAGTACACGCGGAGCGAGACCGACCGTGACTCTTTTACGCGACGCGACGGGTTGCGAGTACTCAAGATGTTGAGATCTCGATAACGAGCGAACGGATCAAGTTCTAAGTAGGCTTGATCGACAGTTGGGGTCAAAATAGGGGGGGTATCTCCTATATAATTTTCCGCTACGTGCCCTATGAGCGGAGATATTGCGACGCAAAGTCCAAATGTGAAAATTTATTTTTAAGATACTTTCTACGTCGACCGTCTCTCATGCCAGGCCATCATTTTCATCATTGGCTGAAATCGCCGCGTCCTTTTCACTTTTTCGACACTGGCGGCGCTTTCGCGCAGTGCAGATATAGTTGCGTTCATACGTGTGTGCTGTACTGCGCGCAGTGCAGATAGTGCGTTCAGCGCGCTGTCACGTCACAGTCAGTTCACTTAAAACTTAACCTATAACGTTGAGAGAACGGTAGTGTCGTCGGAGCGAGACCGACCGTGATGTGATTTTATATATTGACGGTAGGGAGCTGATGCCGAGGAGTCCTGTTTTATCGTAAGTTATTAATTATTATATATTATATATATTTATTATTATACTACAGAAGTATAATCTTGATACGTGACAGATATCAAGATCGTCGTAAGTTACGACACATCAGTTCAGTTAACCTATTTTCGAGAGACACGGTAGTGTCGGAGCGAGACTGTTACTTACTACGTTTACGCGAGCGTTATTTCTGTATTAGTAACTTATTTTCTCGTTTACGCAAAATATAAAAATACAAGAAAAAAAAAGAGAATTCGAGTAAGAAAGACGCAAGCGAAAGGAACTGGGCCTCGTGTTTCCTTGACACCTGAACGAGGCGATACACGCGTGCACGTGTCTCGGCACTGCTCGGCACTCTCGGCAGTCGTTCGCTCGAGAATACATACAACAAGGTAACCTCAAAACTCGGACCTGAGAGGTACGCTTATCCAATCTTGCGTAAGCCCGGTTTCTGAAGACTAGCTATTTTTCTAGTTTCGTTTACGTTGTACTCCACAAAGGATACTGATTGTTTGCAGATTTGGTTCCCTGAGAATTATCGTTCGCCACGTCAATCGCTGTCGCGGCATAATGTTTCTCGTCAAGGAGGGACACGAGGTTCTCGTTGTGTCAGGGAACGACGTGTCCTCGAATGACCTGGCAGATTTTATTGCCATGATCAAGCAACACGTCGGACATTCTGGCAAATTGCAAATTGCAGATATAATAAATAAAGGTGAGTGTACGTTATACTCCACGTTTCATTTACCCGGTTTTTGTGACGTGGAAAATTTATGTGTACGTTGTTTGCAAAATGCTTTCTCTATACAACAATGAAAAGAATGCTAATCTATTCTGTATTCTAGAACACGATATACAAGGTTTTCGATTAATTGGAGAGATTTATGGTGCATCTACGTTTGACGTCGTCATAGCTATTTTTAAACAATTCTTCACGAACGAGGATTTCCTAGCCGAAGCATTGAGAATTTTGAAACCCAACGGTTTGCTTGTCATTCGTGAACCGCTACCAAACAGAAAGCCCGGCACACATTTGTATTCCGACAGAATATCTAGCTTGAAATTATCTGGTTTCAAAGTAAAAGATACAGACCCGAAGGGCTTTGATCTGGAGAGTACAAATCTTTTGTTAAAAGTATATAGCAATATAAAAGAAGTTGGCACAGTATTGGCGAGTAAACCATCATTTGAGTAAACCTTGCATAGCTTTCTGTTATAATTTAGGTAGGTTCCAGTATTCCCATTTCATTCGCAAACAAGGCAACTAATGTATGGCCCGGTAGAAGAAGATTTAATAGATGAAGACGAACTTTTGGATGAATCGGACCTTGTGAAGCCAGATGCGTCATCCTTAAAAGGTGAGATTTCCGTTATATTAGAAATGATATACGTATGTCATTTCCATTTCGTTTACAATTGGACAAAGAGAATTTGTGAATTTGTGTAACAAACATATCTATCTACATATCTAATACTTTCAGTCTGTGCGACAACGGGTAAGCGAAAAGCGTGCAAGGACTGTTCATGTGGACTCGCAGAAAAATTAAGTGGCAAAGATGCACCGGAAAATACTGTTAAATCTTCTTGTGGAAGTGTACGTTTCATACTATTGCTTTTTTTCACGAAATTCATCAAAGTGTCATATTTAATGATGTAACTGTATAAATTTAAATGTCAAATTTTTATGTTTTGTTTAGTGTTATCTAGGAGACGCATTCAGATGTGCCAGTTGTCCTTATCTTGGAATGCCTGCCTTCAAACCAGGGGAAAAAGTAGTTTTGCCGGAAACTCAGTTAACTGATGGTTCTTGAGTTTGTTTTCTCCTTATTAGAATACAATTGTGATAACTTAACCTAACGCGATTTGTTTTCATTTATGCAAGTAATTACGCTATTTCTGTATGATTCTAATTATATTTAAAATTCTATTTCAAGTATTTCTCTTGTATACGTCTACATATTATGTACAAAATAGATAAAATAATTGTTTTTTAAATATATATAAAAGTGCATGTACTTAAATTATAATTCAATCTTATTTTATATCCTTTTTCTCAATAAAATAATCATATAAATAAAAGATAATTGTTAAGAGTAATACCAGATTTGAAAAAAAAGTCTATATTTATAATAATAGTTACTTAAATTTTATCTTAAAAACATATATCACGAAATATTTTAGTATTGACCGCGAATGGTTCAATAATTCTCTTTCTCTATCTTATACATTTTTGTAAAAGATTCCAAGCATTTTTAACACATCATTCATAATTTAGAAAGTGAGAAAAGAGGATATAATTGCATAACTCAACAAAAATGAAGAAGTTCCGAAAAGCGACATATATGACGCTAGACAAATCTTAAGATATATTTTTATGTTGGCGAGGCTATATGTATTCTTTCTAAAAAATTTAACGAGAATGTAACTCACGCAAAGTATCAAAAACACCTATTTTAGTAACTTTGACAGAGGTTTTCTTAAAAACTTGACGTGATACACCATTTTTGCCGCCAGATTCGTAATCAGCGCTACAAAATCTACCAGAAATGACTTATAGAATGTCAAGGCAAAAATAGATTTTATTTTATTAGTCAGTGTCATCATAGCTCAGTTATAGTACTTATTATTATACATATAGCTGGCGGATGTCCAACTTTAATTGCAAATTTTTTAGAAACTAAGACCCATTCATTCTAACCCTAATAGTAAAATCATTTTTTGAAAAAAAAAAAACAATTTTTTCGAGGAACTAGTAATAACACGTAAAGGGCACTGTGCCACTTCTTAAATGGAATTATACGATTACACACTCACACAACATAGTGCAACTAGAAACTTCAAGTAAAACGCAAAATTTTCTATGGCGCCAGATTTAAAAGAAAAAAAATAAGGAGGCATTATTTTCGTACCGACCCTCGTATTTAAAAAGTTAGCAAAGTCGTACGCTCAAGGGGCCTATTACGTATCTTGAAACGAGGTGAAAATGCAAAAGGGAGAGGAATTCACTAGAGTATCTACGATTTCATTGGTCGAAAATCTAGTAAATCTGTTCACTTTTTGAATTTTTACTTCATTTCAAGATACATAATAGGCCCTCAGATATATCTAATACAATGCACAATTCTAAAAGCAAAAGTTGACTGTCGCTCTTTTGTTAATATCAATATAAAAAGATTACATATGCAAAGATATGTTATTATCTGCATTGATATTATCTGTAATTATTTTCGCATGTGTACTGTTACGCGAATCTTTATATCAATGTAGACAAAAAGAACGGCAGTTAGCCTTCGTCTTTTTCACTGTGCGTTAATTATGCCACACTTGATTCATAAACTTTAAATGCTTATAAATTAAAAACTAGCTATTATAATTTTTGCATTTCGATATTAAAATTTTTGTTTAAAAAATAATTTCAAGAATTTGTCTTTTAGCGTTGTTACGGTCTTTACGGAATCTCCAGTACCTATACGTCAACGTGCCTTAATTAGCTTAATTGTTTTAAGATATCCTTTATTTGCTTATGTTTGCAGTTTCGTAAATATGTAATTAAAAAAAAGGTAAAAAAAGGCGCCAAGTACACGCATAGTAGTGTATATGTATTATGTTGTTACCTCGAAAAAACAAAGTGGTAGTATTATACCTCCAAATAGCTTTACCCTGTACATACTGTTTATAAAATGCGTAATACTACAAAAAGGCGTGATATCCGTACAAAATTATCTTTCTTAAAAAAAAGGTAAAAAAAGGCGCCAAGTACACGCATAGTAGTGTATATGTTGTTACCTCGAAAAAAAAAAGAAAGTGGTAGTATTATATCTCGAAAAAACCTAAGTAACAAGTAATAGACGTAATCTTTGTATCTCGAAAAATCTCGAAAAAATCTAAGCACTAGTATCTTTATTAATTTCCAAAAAATTATAACCGAAGTGATACACATCACAAAATTATGTTACCTTATCAAAAAAGAGTCGCGCTTTAAGTGATCTATTACAATTACAAAAAAGAAATGATATCTCTGTAAATTACAGCGCCAATTACAGAGAGAACATATATATTGCCTCAAAAAATAATTGTTGCACTATGAAAAATTTTTACATTGTGTCAATTAGAAAAAGAATGTATGATAACAATTTTATAAGATTAAAAAATTTTATTTAAATTTAACAAGGGAATACAAGATATTTAAATACAAAGTTTACATGTGTATTTTTTAGTGGCCACAAAGAATTACAGAGGTAACAGTACAAAATAAAAATATTTTATTAAATTAAAATACATAAATTTTTCTTGTAAAAAAACTTGGCGCTGCTAGACCTCGAAATTGTAAATAAATAAGGACAACAATAAATAAAAATAATTTAGAGAAGAATGCGACAGAAGTAACAAAATGATTATCAGCGTGGTGTGTATGTGCGAGCGAGTGATATGGGTGTGTGTGACGATGGCGAATAATGCGGCTTGTAATTAAGTATGCGGCCGAATAAGTTTATTTATTTATTTACAATTTCGAGGTCTAGCAGCGCCAAGTTTTTTTACAAGAAAAATTTATGTATTTTAATTTAATAAAATATTTTTATTTTGTACTGTTACCTCTGTAATTCTTTGTGGCCACTAAAAAATACACATGTAAACTTTGTATTTAAATATCTTGTATTCCCTTGTTAAATTTAAATAAAATTTTTTAATCTTATAAAATTGTTATCATACATTCTTTTTCTAATTGACACAATGTAAAAATTTTTCATAGTGCAACAATTATTTTTTGAGGCAATATATATGTTCTCTCTGTAATTGGCGCTGTAATTTACAGAGATATAATTTCTTTTTTGTAATTGTAATAGATCACTTAAAGCGCGACTTTTTTTTGATAAGGTAACATAATTTTGTGATGTGTATCACTTCGGTTATAATTTTTTGGAAATTAATAAAGATACTAGTGCTTAGATTTTTTCGAGATTTTTCGAGATACAAAGATTACGTCTATTACTTGTTACTTAGGTTTTTTCGAGATATAATACTACCACTTTCTTTTTTTTTTCGAGGTAACAACATATACACTACTATGCGTGTACTTGGCGCCTTTTTTACCTTTTTTTAAAGAAAGGTAATTTTGTATACAGGTAACAGGAACAAAGAATAACACAGGCAATAGATTTTCAACCTATCAAAAGCCGTGTATCAGTATACTGTAGCATTTATATACGGCTCCCGATAGGTTGAAAATCTATTGCCTGTGTTATTTCCTGTTCCTGTTGCCTATACCTTTGTATTGTGTATCCAGCTTTACACTAGCTTTATTTCTGATTTCTTATTTTAAAGGCCGATTTCACAGTCTTTGATTAACTTGATCCTCCGATTAAACTCACTCTTCGTTTCTTTCTAAAGGGGACAGTTAGAAAGAGATGCAGAGTGAGTTTAATCGGAGGATCAAGTTAATCGGAGAAACTGTAAAATCGGGCCCTAATCGCTAATATCTGTTTCTTGTTCCTTATATTTTTCATTGTGCGGGGGCCTTTAGGAGCTGCGCACAATGAAAGGAATAGGGGACAGGGAACAGGGAATAGGAAATAGTTTAATATTAATATATATAATTCATTAACATATGTAATTTATTAACACAGAATAGACGAACAGAGGAATAACGCTAAAAAACAGTAACAAAATTTTATTCTATAATTTTGTATGCCGTGTGCACAATGCATATGTTAATATTAATCTGTTCCCTGTTCCTTATTCCTTACTTTCCTCTCCTAAAGCCTTGTGTCCACGATGCTAGAACTGCGTCCAAGTTTTGGTTTAAGCCAATCAACTTGCAGCTCTTACAGAAAAGTAGCAGTTTCATTGGCTTAAACCGAAACTCGGACACAGTTCTAGCATCGTGGACACAAGGCTTAAGGGAGAAAATTAATACTTTCTGCCCCGCTAGCCCCGTACAGTGGGCAGAAAGTAAAGTAGTAGGCAAATACGATCTAACTCCGTTTTCTTTCATTATTGCACTAGTTCAGAAGTGCAGCGAAAACGAACAGACTAATACACTTTACGTTGATTTGTGTACGACGGCTTTAATGTGCACTAGTGCGCAGTAGTGCGCACTGAGTGACTGCATTCAATCGAGTTCGCTGTCGTGGAACACTCGTGGATAAACAAAAGGCAAAACATTCGCGAGTAAAAAAGTGTAGCAAGAAATGGTTTCGAGTGATAGCGAAAGTGACGATGTATTTGGCATACCTAAAACAATCGCTGAAGCAGCGAAAAATGTCGAACAGAACCTGTTACCGACAAAATCAAAAAGCCGGTATGAAACCACGTACCTAACCTTCATGAACTGGAGAAAAGAGAAAAACATAAATTCATTCTCAGAAAATGTGCTTCTGGCTTATATCAGTGAGCTATCAAAAAAGACAAAACCGTCGACTCTGTGGAGTCAATATTCCATGCTGAAAAGTACCTTAATTGCTAAACATAACGTCAATATTCATAGTTATTCTAAATTGACCGCTTTTCTCAAGAGAAAATCTAATGGCTTTAAGAGCAAAAAATCAAAAGTTTTTACTTCAAATGAAATTCAAAAATTTCTAAATGAAGCGCCAGATGATCAGTATCTAGCAACAAAGGTAAAGTAAAATATATAAATTTATAAAATATATAAAAATAATATATATAACAATATAACAATAATATAACAAAATATATTTACTATTTTTTACAGGTTGCTTTAATTGTTGGCATTACTGGAGCCTGCCGAGGAAACGAACTTACAAAACTTAACGTAGAAAATATTGAACATCATGGTTCTTTGTTACTCATAAAAATTCCAGATACAAAAACGAACATTTCGCGATTGTACACAATTGAGGGGAAATTCGCTGAAATTGTTAAAAAATATGAGGCTCTGCGACCACAATATGCCACTACAAATCGATTCTTTTTGAATTTTCAAAAAGGAAAATGCACGACTCAAGTTATAGGAAAAAACAAAATCGCTAGAATGCCAAAAGAAATTGCAAGTTACTTGAATTTATTAGAACCCGAATTGTATACCAGTCATAGCTTCCGAAGGACGTCGGCGGCATTATTGGCTGATACTGGTGCAGGTATAACGACCATCAAACGTCATAGTGGTTGGAAATCAACCAGTGTGGCGGAAAGTAATATCAAATATTATAGTTACTAAAATTAATATTGTCCTATTTTATTTATAACGAATAAAAATTTACAATTTATTTACAGAATATATTAAAAAGTTAATAAACAATAAAAGGAATATTGCAAATCTCATCACATCATCAATAAATTTACATGAAACTATTGCAAAACAAAATCCTGAGTCCGAAGAACCGCCAATAAAACAATCGAAACTTGAAATAAATGTTAATGCATCAACATCAAAAAGCTCCGACTGTATCATGATTGAAAATGAATCTAAATCAACATTTAAAATAAAAAAATCGAGAAAATAATCCAATCTTCTAATTTAAAAATTGTAATGTAAATATTAAATTCATTAACTAATAAGACTTTTTTATTGTAACTATATTAATTTTAATAAATAAAAAAATAATTACTATTTCAAAAATTATTTGTGTTAAGACTATTGATTAAAACTTTTTTTCTTAATAATATATTACTGAATAATAAGATAACTAAATGTACCTATTTACATAATATCCCTAAATAAAATCTCAAATTGTCAATCAGATTTAGTGCAAAAATTAGAATTATTGATTTTTTTTTAATTTTATTGCCATTCAAATTTTACTTTTGTGATAAGTGGGGGCTTTGCTTCTCACACCCTCTACCAGGAGCTTTGTCACTGGATCCCACCGGGGCTTCGCTCCTGGACCCCACCAAAAGCTTCACTTTTGAACCCCGTATCGCTCTTTTTCTCTTTCTATTTAATCATACGCGCGTACAAACTGTATGAATGAAACACTATAAACGCACACATTCTACAGACATTTAAAAATCGAACATTTCTGTATAAGACATCTTTTAGACATCTAATGTCGCGCTTTTGGACATGTGTGCTGTATGGGTTCACACTCGTCTGGAAAACGCAGTTTCTCCTCTTGGTACACAATATACTATTCTTTACAAATTATGGAAAACATTATAAATCCCATGTTGATTCTTTTAAAATTAAAGAGTCGACCGACGCTGAAAAGATGAACGTTCGTTTTTCACAACTGGTTAAACATCTTCCCCGCCTCTGATGTACTAAATTTTGCAAACACAAAACTTTCATTTTTTGGTACTAATTTTTACAAATAAAATTTTTAACAAAATTTTAAAATTGTTTTATCTATTTTTCTGGCCTGGAATTTTTTGCAAATACAAATTTGCTTTGTTCGTTCAAACAAATAATCCCCGTATTTGGTTTTAGCCGAATTGGATCTTTTGTTTTTTAAACAAAATATTTAGTTCCACATACCTACATATTCTTGCAACAAAATTATTTTGTTCTTCTAACAAAAGTATTTGTTTGCTCATATAGAAACAAATAACTTTTGTTGTGTCAACTAAAATTTGGTTATTCCAACTAAATGCGTTTCTCAGTATGGCAAACGGAAAACAAGTATTGCACAGTCAAAACATAATCTCAACGTGACTTACATACAGTATTGGAGCTGCCATCTAATAAAGTTTCTTAGAGACCCATCGTCGATTGATAATTCAACTTCGATAATTCAATCCCTTTATTTCATCAATCTTTTGACGATTAAAGTAATCAACACTCGATTGATATATCAACTATTTGTATAGTCATCCAGATGAAATTTATTATTAGTTTAATTTTATCAACATGAGAACAATCTTCTCTCGCATTTACCCTCAGCAGGAAAATCTTAAAGCAAGTGTTTGATTTACACATTTGCAGAATAAACCCTAGTATAATAAACACAAACGTACGATACTTTGACATTTTGAGATTCCGCGAGATGACGACAGTAAACAGAATTGTATCGCGCCTTTTATTCTATCCAGTTCGTATGTAAGATATTTATTGGCGATAAAAGCTAGCTGTCGATAAAGAATGGAGAGAATTCTCTATCAACCCTTATTTGCCAAGTTTAATATAATTGCTTAAAAACTTTCAGTTAACTAGAAAAATAACATTCGTTCGGTATTGGCATTGACATATTAATCAAATTTCTATTCTCAGAACTTCAGAACATAAATCTGAAAAATGTCTCGAATTTTAATGTGCTATAATTAAAAAGTGTTCTCAATATGTAGAAAAATACAGCTCTCCTTAAGGGAATCCTGCAGCCGTATGATTTACCGACATTATCGTTTTTAGATGGATCTTTTAATTGGCTTTATAGAATTGCAAAAATCTTTTATAAAATTAAAGTCCACATAAAAATCTAGGGAGACAAACGCGATTTTACATCAAAAACACTAAAAAATTAAAAATATTACTTATTTAGGCACATATACAGCTGTCACCTGACGACAATATTTGCTTAAAACAAAAATTCTGCAGTTTATACATACATAATGTTTATCATCCTCCCTTGGGAAAACATGTAGGAATAATATCGTGCAAGTAGAAGTAAGATTCAATGCGTACAAAAAAAGATCCATCTAAAAATTATTTTAGTAATGCAAATACGGATGCAGAATGACAAGAAGAGCAGCAACAGTAGTTGCCGGATCTTGCGAGAGATGGCGAGCAATCCAAAAGGACAGATGTCATTTTGTTAGACAAAGACAAATATAGGGAAAACAAAATTAGAAAGGTTGACATTATCGACATCGAGGAAGTTCGCCTGTCATTGCAGGATCCCTTTAAGGTGATGCTGGAACCGTCTGTTTTACCGGCATTTTTTGTCGGCACTTAGCGTCGAACTTCGATTTTATATATAGAAAACGAGAAAAAAATACGAAAGTACAGATTTCTTTATCCTACTTTTATCCCAATATGGCATCTCGAGTTGCGGCGAGCTGTCAGCTCGTCACTTCATATAAGAGATATACCATTAGTACGAACGCAAAAACAAGTTCCCCTGAATTGCACAACAATAAAAACATCGATAAACCTCCCAAACCAAGATTTGGAAGCGTAATATAAAAGTATGATGTCGATGTGTATATCGTACGTATGTGTGCGTGCAATGTAGCGTGCTATCCTTGTCTATATCTTTGTCTATACAAGGACAGATATAGTCGATAACATAGAAAATGGTAATTTTGTCGGTTATACAGACGGCTCCAGCATCACCTTAATTAATGTTATTTAATTTTAATTATTGAAGATTTAATTATGTAAACGTCAAAATGAGTATAAAATATAAATTATTTCGATATATACATATTTAAAATCCACGTATTAAAAGAGTTGCATGAGTAATGTTAGTATTCCGCTTGTCGCGAAAACACACCTGGCGAGTTCGAGGTGACGGCAACTGTTCGACCCAGTTGGCATGCAAAAATAAGACGAACGATTATTCTAATCTGCGATCCTCGGATAGGACGTGCAATTGAGTTCGAAAGAATTTTCATAACTATTATATCACATGTGCGTCGATTCGACAACATAGTTAGATTATTCGCCACGGATATACGATTTTGCGAGGCAAAGTTTGCGCTACCTTTGACTTTGTAACAACCAGTTTGAGGGAAAGTTATAACTACATTTGATAAAATGTAAAAGAAAAGTAAGAAAAGCATTTTCTGTTGAATACAAAATAAATAAGTTTTTGGAAAATAATATTAATAAGCAATAGATAAACTAAATAATATTTTTAAAAAATTATAAGTAAATCGGAATGAATTTGTTAAATAGTACTAAAGAATAAAAAAATACGATACGATATAATAAGCAAAATTTAAGTAGAATAAGACAAAATTAAATACACAATAAAACTTCAATTTTTAATTTAAAAAAACATAACTTTATCAAAGTGCTTGTTTTTGGGATTTATAATTTGATATCTCTGTAAAATAGAAACGCGACAAACAGAGAGCTTTATAGAATTTTCGATACAATGGAACTCGATTTCGTATTTTATTTCCGGTATATCGGAAACGTGATTTTGCGTCCGCCAGTATTTTTAAAAGATAGCCCAAAGATAACCCCGACAAGTAATAATGGAAATCCCTATTTCAGAATCCGATTCGGGAAAAGTCGCGACATATAATTTATCAGGGATACAAAAGACTATAGAGAAATTCGGATATAATCCGTTTGGAAATTCGTTCGTTGAATGTTGCCTTTCGAGCTCTCTTTCGCTCTCACCGCTGATTTTATTCCTTCATTAGGCTCATGTAATTAGGGTAAAAGCACCCCGGCCTTTGCGCGCAGGACAAACAGCTCTACATGAAAGCTGGAACGACCTAAATGTATTTGAGAATATCATCGCGCTAATGCGAATCTTATCGAGTTTCGATAAAAACGTGAGAGTCGGTGAGTATGATTGACGTCGAGCTCTTTCTGCGAATTGCAAACCAAAAATGCCAAAATTTTTCTGATATATTTGACATTAAATAATGTAATTTAACAAGAGATTTAATTTCTATGTTATAATTGATAATATATATAACTTTGTTTCAGCTTAGAAAATTAAGAAGGTAATGCTCGAGAGAGAGAGAGAGAGAGAGAAAAAAAAAACTTTTCGATAATTAATTACAAATATCTTTTAGGTTTCAAAATACGAGTTTAACAAAATAATCTTGTTGGATATCGAAGAGATATAACTGTTTGAATTTATATATAAATTTATATCCTGATTAAAATCTGAAGAGGAAATATAATATATTATTTGATATATAAATGGAGAAGTATAAAAATTTAATTTTGCTCCGGTATGCTCTGACGCGAGGAGATGCATTTAAGAATTCGTCGTCTGTATGCTTATGCAAACGTTGTACATCTCGTTGCGCATCTCTCGAGTTCTCTCGTCTACGCGAGGAAACGTTTCGCGTCTGCCGCGAAATTCATCGGAGTTCCGCGCGACGACGGTTCCGCGCGTAATGCACATAAGTAAGTTTAACGCTTTCTAGAGGAGACGGTATAACGGTGAACACGGTACCTCCATTACGGCGTCAATGTCGCAGTTTGCAATTTGCGATTTCTGGGATCGCCGCGAGGATGCTGCGAGATGACACGGATCGTCAAAATGATCGAGCGACGTTGCGGCGCGATGACGGGACAGATAAAACGTCCATTTTTGAAAATCTTTCAAAAAAAGACACGCGATGCACATCTACGTAATTTTACATAGACAAAAGCGCATTGTAATGAACGACGTATTTCGTCAAATATACATATGCAACATCCATTTCGCATTTGCCGGTATGCTTGCCACGGAGAAAGAAAGTGTAATCTTCAATAATACCACTCTTTCAGAAATAGATGTATTGTTTCGGATTTAAAACTGATGGCACACGCTAATTACGCGGCTCGCGTGAAAAGGATATAGATTTATTTCCGAAACATACAAGGTGTGTCTCAAAACTTACCAACCCACTTTTGTACATCCGAGTTCTTTCGAAGTCAATTTGAAGTCAAATTTCAATCATTTACTACAAGTATTTAATTTCCAACATTAAACGTTACATGCCTTTTCAATTTCTTATATAAAAAAAATATTAAATTAAGCAAAGAACGAAATCAGCTTATTCATCTACTTACACTCTCGATGTTCAACTCTCGAAAAGACTGCGGTATTTTTATTAACAAAAAACTGACTCTAAGTTCACTAAAAAAAATCCGTAGATTAAAAGTGACTCATTGACTCTGGCACACCCTGTATATCTCCTGAATTAACCGAGCCGCGAAATCGCATGGGATAAAAGTGATAGGTAACGCACGGAAGCTCGTTAACCCGAAGCTCTCCATTTCCAGCAATGCATAACAAAGCGAGGGAAAAGTGAGAAGCTTTTCCAACTGGCCGCTGCTGTGATGAAAAATTAAAAATCAAGTGTGCCATTTAAGTCAGCGCCAACAAAATTCACTATTAGCGACATCTTAATATATAAAATGTCAAATAAATTTGAGATAATAAAAACTGTTGAAAACTTTAACATAAATTAATCGCTTCAGGTTAAAAATTTACAATTTGCCAGAAATGTAAGCTCTGAGAAATTTAAGAAACTGATATTTTGCAATATCTAATTTTCTCAAGCGTGTATCTTTGAGTTTGAATTACTGACTTGTATTAAACACATGATTTTCTCGAATTAATAGACTTTAGAGTTTTAATTTCTGTTTCCTAATTCAAATTTTTATGTTCTCAATTCTATTGCATTAGAATTTCTCCCATTCTGTGAGAGATCCAAAACTCCCTTCTTCGAATCTTTTTAAAATTGTTACTTTTAATTTCTTAAGTGAATAATTTTAAAAAGTCAATAAAAATTCAGATTATATTTCAAATTCTAAAAGCAATTTGCCGAAGGATTAAAACGAATAGAATTCTTTAATTAAAACGGACGGATTTCAAAGACCCGAGCTTCATTTATTAGGAATTCTCTCGCTGAAAAACCGAAAAAAGGCCATAAGGGATCAGCGAGTCGACGGTCGAATTTGCGCTGGGCGTTCTCCCGTGGAACAATGGCTTCATTTTGAGCGCCGAGCGCGTTTCATGTCACGCAGAGCCCGCAGAATGATCGATCAATCCGAGAATGACCCCATCATCCCGATTACCTTTTAGTCCATTTCCCTCATCCTTTGCCGTGTCCGTAGCAAACGTCGCAGCGGGACTTCCGCCCTATAACCTTTAACAGGACAAGGCAAAAAGGTAATTTGAATATGACTGGAAAATTAAAATAATACTGCGCCGCGTTTCAAAGTTATCCGCTGGATTTTAATGGCTAAAAAGTATCAAGAAGAGATTTAAAGTTCTACTCGACAATACGGATACGAAGAATTATATAAAACGTGTCAATTATCTTGACTTAATTACTAAATTGTTATAGATAATCAATATACATTTAAATCAACATAATTAATGTAACGCAGTATCAATTAATAAAACAAATTAATACAACTATTTAACGATGATCGTCATTTTATAATATCGAAGAACGATCTTTTGTGCAAAAGTATTATAACATGAAAAAGCAGAATAACCTTTGGTACATGAGACTTTATTTTCGAAAGCATCAATTTTGAAATTTAATCTAGTAATGCTACACTGGATGTGAAAAAGGTATTATGGTTTTCAAAGGTATCATAGTTTTTTCACCTTTTTATTATATAAAACCTAAAATGTGTACGTTTACATGTAATAACATAAACAGAGATAAAGGCATTAATTAACTTCTTAAATTTCCAGAATTGGTCTCTTTTAAATGAAATTCGGTACGAAAAGAAATCGATATTATTTTTTAAATACATATAAAATCAACCTTTTACATCTCGTGTCATAAATATCATACTAAATATTTAACATATTTTGATTATTAATGTATATTATAATATATATATATATATATATATATATATATATATATATATATATATATATATATATATATATGTATATATAGTCAATTTCAATATATAATTGAATATATTATAATTAACAAAATTACGAAATTCACGTAATTCTCTGGTCCACCACGTGCTCCGAGTCCTCCGAGTCCCGAATCCCCGATTATGGGCTCGCGTGCAATTGTTAATATTCGAATGTAATGTGCAGCGAAGATTCATTTCCGCTGGAGGAGTTAATTGGACATAATGCAGGCGCCAAGTTGAATTTGACGGGCAGGCGCGCGAACACTTTTAACGGCATTCGCCGTTCGCAATCAGCGCTTATTAAATTCAACCGAGTTCGAATATCATGACGAAGGATAAATAGGATTTCTCCTTCGCGCGCGCTTTATTGCGGCCCGGCCGCGGAAATGAAGTGCGCTGACGTGACTTGGCTCGCCGATCGATCTTAACCCGTCGTCGTCTCGCTCGCGCGGCGCAGCGGCTCGGGAATGTACGGCCGCACACGTGTGCGTGCACGCGTGTTTGCACGCTTATTCGCACACGCGCGTCTCTGTACGCTTGCTGCACAACGAATACGCGGAAAGTCACGGAGGATGCGACGAATATCTATAATTCGCCGATTATTTACGACGCCCAAGCGCGTCATTCAGCAGAACCGCGTTGGCGTGCAAACGCAAGTGTGGAAAATTCGAATGCGACAAGGAAAATCCAATATATTTTAATTTTTAACTTAAATTTATTATTGATCAAAATTCTTATTTAAATTATCTATATTAAATTTATAGTTTTTATATTTGTATCTTGGATCTTATTATCTTAAACTTTCATCTTAATTTTCAAATAAACGAACGTATTCAAATATATATTTTTATTTCCAATGTCAGTTTTAATTAGATTTCTATTTTAAAATTTTCAATTTTATTACTCTAATTAAATTTCCTTTCTCACTCGCAAGTTTATTTTTGATTAATTTACGTTCTTCTATTTTTGATTTCTACGATTCTTAATTCTTGGAATCAAGCCACCAAATCTTTCGGAGCTTTGATCCGCGCAATTCCAGGGCGAAGCCCGGACGAGATAAGAAATCGGCGTAAAAAAAAGGAGGAAAAGTCCCAGCGACATAAATCTCCGCGCGTAATGGCGTTAATCCATCACTGGGGAATTTATTCGAGCGCGAAATGAAATTTTCGGCGCAAGAAGCGCCGTGAACATTTAAGGCCAATAAAAGGCGGCAGCAGCTGAAGGCGCGTAGCCGTGCGCCGCATATTAACTTATCGCAGAATGCATAACAACCTCTCCTAAGAAAAATCCACAAAAGTAGCATGCCGTAGAATGATAAAACGTAAAATGGAATAAAATCGTTTTTTCAAAAATATCAAATTCTTCCTTAATAAAAAATAAGTAAAAAAAAACACGCGTGACGCGACAGAATATTGTGTAACATAACGAAATTCTTTATTGCTTCCTCATAGAGGAAGCTTTGTTTTCGTAAATTTCGTATATGAACCTTTGATTGCGTATAAAGTTGGGTCTAGTCAACCAAATTTAAATGAATTATATATGAAACAGGGGTAGAAAAAACCAAAGAAAAGATTGTTTTTTGAGTTTTTGATGCCAATATGTTCAGAGTGTTGTAAAACGTCAAAATATCGCCTAAAAAAAAATGTCCGTATGTGTGTGTGTGTGTGTGTATGTGCACATTTGATGTTGTGGTTGCTCTAACTTCCGCAAATATTGAGATATCGGGCTGTTTTTTTTTTTAATCGATAGAGTATCATTCAAGGAAGGTTGGTATTGAATTTGGCGATGATCGGTAAAAAGGTTCTTTTTTAAAAAAATTTTGAATTTTTTTAGAAATACCCGTGGTTGCTCTAACTTTTGTAAATTTGAAATATTGGACTATTTCTAATTTTATTATATTCTTCAGTCTTTTCTACCCCTATTTCATATATAATTCTTTAAAATTTGATTCATCAGTTCTCGTGTTAAACACATTTGAAATTTTGGAGAATTCGAACACCAATCTATCTTTAATAATACTCTATCTATAAAAAAAAAGTGTGCAAGTAGAAACTTGCACATTGCTTCCTCATAGTTTTTAAGTGTGCAAGTAGAAACTTGCACATTGTTTCTCTTTTTCTTTACAAATGTATATTCTATTAATCTTGTACTGTTAAATAAATGTTACATTCGGGCCGGCGTAACATCCGCAGTTTTTCAGACAACACTTACACATTCACGCTCGCACTTTACGTACTATCTCTTTCTAAGGAGAACAGTTAGAACATTTTAAGTCTCAATAAATGAGACATCAAAAAATGATGTTTTAGGATAATAAAAAAGTGTGCAAGTAGAAACTTGCACATTGCTTCCTCATAGTTTTTTTAAGTGTGGAAGTAGAAACCTGCACATTGCTTTAGTTTTTAAGTGGGCAAGTAGAAACTTCCTTACAATTTTCAAGTATGCAATTTATAAATTTGCACATTGTTTCATAGTTTTTAAGTGTGCAAGTAGAAATCTGCACATTGCTTACTTGTAGTTTTTAAGTGTGCAAGTAGAAACCTTCGCTCACATAGCTTCCTCTATGAGGAAGCCAAAACAAATAAATAAATAATTATGCATTGAAGAAAATAAAAGCTTCCTCATAAAGGAAGCTATGTGAGCGAAGGTTTCTACTTGCACACTTAAAAACTACAAGTAAGCAATGTGCAGATTTCTACTTGCACACTTAAAAACTATGAAACAATGTGCAAATTTATAAATTGCATACTTGAAAATTGTAAGGAAGTTTCTACTTGCCCACTTAAAAACTAAAGCAATGTGCAGGTTTCTACTTCCACACTTAAAAAAACTATGAGGAAGCAATGTGCAAGTTTCTACTTGCACACTTTTTTTATATTATATTGAAAATTAATATAATCTGAAAAATTCGTAAAACCGAACAAATTTGACAACTGCGTGACAACACATTCGGTAATTTGTAACTCTCAATAATTGTTAAAAACATTTTTAAAAATATAATAAATTTAATTAAATTATATCTGTTCAATTAGTATGCAAAAACTCAAAATTCGGTAATTAGTTTTCGATAAAAATTGATCTTACAAAAATCACGTATTAGGAAATCCAGATTATTCTTAGCAATAAGTGGATTAAGACGAGCTTAAATCTGGCTCAAGAAGTTGTCCAGCGAAAGTGATACATTTAATAACCAGGTTGAGGTTTGTATATTGTTGTGAGCGCACAACGATGTAGAGAGTAATTAATGCACTTGGCAACACCAAGTGCCTCCGATACGAAATCCGACCCTAGCGACAAACGTAAAATCCACATCCGCCGAAAAGACTGACGATTGCATCGGACGACCGATCATCCGATGCAATGCGACACGATCAAAAACGCTGACCGCATAGGGCTAGCGCTAACTCGGGAGCCCCCGAGTTAGCAACAGAAGCGGATGAATACCGCGGAGTCCGACGATCGGCGGGCAGTCGCTAATTAACATCGAAGCGGAGACGTGCGTCTGAAAACATACTGTCGCGACTCCAATAATTATAAATCGTTGACTGTTACGCGAGTATCGGGATTTGAAATAAAGGGCATTATTGTAACTTTGGGCAAATCAAATACATTCAACTGATTATTTTACACATTGCGACGAGCTTTATTCTCCGACCCGAAATCTCCGAATCCTGTGCCGGAACTCCCAGTAACGGCACAACAATTGGTGGCAGCGGTGGGATTTCGGCAATCGGAGAACGTCCCCGTCGCGTGTGTTTCCGTCACGAGTATTCGCCTGAAAGAAAAGAGCGAACAAGTGAAAGTGGTGTAATCAGCCCGGACGGAAGCACCCGGTAGCAGCCCGCTCCAGAGGAAGGAAGCACCCGGTAGCAGTCCGCTCCAGAGGAAGGAAGCTCCCGATAGAGGCCCGTTCCAGAAGAAGGAAGCACCCGGTAGCAGCTATCAGCGACACCGGAGAAGGCCCCGACCTACCGCACGGACTCGCCAGCCCGAAGCAGCGAAGCAGGGACGAGGCGAAGCAGCCCGGCGGCCCTGCAGGACACGAATCAACGGAAAACAGACACGATGCGTTACACGGCGCTACTGTAAGTCCGTTCCAATCTATTATTGCGAGCGTCGAATGTAAAAGTTAGTGATAACCGATAAATGTCAAGCGGCGAAATCACCCCTTTCAGTCCCGTCCGAAACGAATCGTTCTTACACAGCGAGACAGCGCGGCGCGCGATTGAATATAGCTCGCGAAGCCCCGTACGCGTAAATAGACGTACCCTTAGCGAAGCGTTAGACCGCGTGCGACAAAATTTAGACTCGCGAATGTCAGACGATGACTCGCCAATACTAGAATTGCACCCAAACGTTGTAATAGAACGCGAATTTTCGTTCGACGAAGTAGACGCAAGTTTAACGCGCGAAAATAATAACGGCGACGGTAGACTGACCCCGACACAAGCAAACGCACATTCAGACGCCACAGACAGTGACGCGTGGTGGTTACACTGGGACAGCGACACTAACTACAGCAGTAGCCTTGATTCACGAGACGAAGAGTCCGAGGAAGACATTATGAGCCAGCGAGGGAGAGCGACTCAAGACAACATACCCCGCGACGAGACTCACAATATGCCGAGGACACCCGAGCAGATCGACGCGGAAATAGCGCGACTCCGACCCTCGGTTAACGGGCGACCGTCCGACATCGACCAAAGTCGAGCCCCCGAGCCGACACACGCAGACCTCGCGGCACAGGGCGCCGTGATCACCGACATGCTGAACATGATGCGCGACATACAGGATCGTTTGAACCGTACGGAGGCCGCGGAGTTTGAGCGCTCTGTTGAAATCTTTCGCGTCATGCGCGACATGCAGGATCGCATGAGCCGGATAGAAGCCGCTGATTACGATCGCCCCGACGAAACAGGTCGCCGCGTACGCAGCCAAGGCCCTCTCGACATAACTTACGGACGAACGTTGGAAGACGTCAGAAACCAACACGATCCCATAAATACGTACATTAAATTAAAGGAAGCCCGCGATATGATTCCGGAAATCGACGGAACGTCGCGCAGTCAGGTACAAAAATTTCTAAACGCCAGCACCTATGCAATGAATGAAATTAACCCCGCAGAGGAAAAATCATTATTAAAGGCTATACTTTGCACGAAATTGACGGGCAAGGCCATGTACGATTTCCAAACGCGAGACATACATTCTTTCGCTCAACTGAAGCAGGAAATAGAAATGTGCTATTTAGCAAAGCGAAGCACTACGCACATTCAGAAAGAATTTAATATGCTCCGGCAAAAGCCAGGCGAAAGCGCGAGAGAATACGGACTCCGTGTAGATAAATTATCAATGGAACTATATCAATCAATGATCGAAGGCCGCGAACATTCTTCAGAACAAAGAAAAGCGATATTAGATACAATGCAGGAGCTAGCGCTAGAAAATTTCCAGCTAGGACTCCGAGATGACATTCAAACTATCGTGCGATCACGAAATTACGCTAATCTCACAGCAGCAATTTTGGGCGCCACGTCAGAGGAGAAATTGAAAGGTCCTCCTCAACGCTCGACTTATATTACCGATCGAAACAAAGATGGTCAGGAGCAATCTCGACAAGCTCGAAACGTTAGAATTGAATGCCACAAATGTGGAAAAACAGGCCATTATGGGCGAGATTGCCGTATGAGCCGACCCGCTAATAGGTTCCCATTGCCGAGAGCAGAAAAGCCCAGCGGAATAAATACCGTCGAAAAGTATTGCAATCATTGCAAAAAGGTAGGGCATAAACAGGAAGATTGTTGGACGCTTAACGGACTACCCGAGAAAGAACGGACCCGCCCATTTAAATATAAGCCGCGGGGAAGAAACCAAATAAATGCGGCTGAAAGGAATAGAGGAAATAGGACCCCAGAGTCAGAAGAGGAAACGGCAAATAGCGACAGCAGCAGCAGCCGCAGCAGCGGTAGTGACAAACAAGAGAGACAGAGAAAACATAAAACGCGAGCCGTGAGCGAATATCAAGTTACTCAAGTGACGAGCAAGACTAGAAAAATTATAATCTCGATCTCGTAACACTCCCGATACAAGAAACCAAAACGGGAAAAATGAAATTTTTGCTCGATTCCGGAGCAGCACTAACCTTTATCAAAATAGGAAATTTGAAAGGCAATACACAAATGCGTGAAAAGAAACTCGCACTGACAGGGATAACAGGACACCAACTGTACACCCTTGGAAAAATAAAAGCCACGATAAAATTGGGAAAACAAGTCATACGCCATACAATACACGTAGTAAACGACGACTTCCCGATGGACTATGAAGGAATACTAGGAATCGATTTCATCAAAAAGCACAGAGCTGACTGTCTCCATGGGAAAAACGTATTGAGAATCGGCGGGGTAAATCTTAAGCTACAACCGTATAAGAAACTGATTCAACCCCTCCGCAGTAAAACAATCATACAAACGATAACTGCAGACCGAAATAGAATAGGTACTGTAAAACGTGTAAAACCTATTTCTGGAGTCTTTATCGGAAGTTGCATACTAAAACCAATAGATTCCACTTGTCTGATAAGCAAATTAAACGTCACCGAGAAGACAGTCAAGATGCTCACACCGCATGTAATTCTAGAAGAGGTGCCGGTGAATGACACGGTTGACGTACTCACATTACCCGCGACGGAAGAGCGCAACTCAAGTCAAGAACAACGCGAGAAATTACGTAAAAAACGCATGAAAATTTTAAATAATAAAAAGGAAAACGCGTTAGAGCAGAAATGCGATGATTTTTGCGACATATTTCGTTTGGAAAACGATAAGCTAACACACACCACGGCGGTGAAACATGAGATCACGACGCGAACTGATAGCGCGACGGAGAACGTCCGCCTACCCGTGAAACATAAAGAAAAAGTAAATAAAAAATCTGATGTTTCAAGAGAAATAAAATTACGCATCATTATAAATTTTCTCATCCTCTATCAACACCTCACAACAGGAGCGTCGGCGTCACCCGTACCACCGTACGAAGTGACGCAATTTATCAACGAGCCAGGCATCTATTTCGAGAGAATCGGACACCTGCAGCAAACGAAAGCAACATGGAAATTAGCGATACGCATAGACGTAACCGCATTAAAAACCAGACATCAGCAGCTTCAAAGATACCTAGGGAGTACCGAAGAACTTTGCAGTTATGCAACTGGAGACGTTAAAAATACTTGTCAGATTGCTCTCCGGACCACTAAGAGAGAAAACGATAAAACGACACGCGCCCTAGAACATCTACAAACAATTTACAAATCACCCATAATTAAGCGAGGTTTAATAAACGCCATCGGAGAGATAAGTAAAACTTTATTTGGTACCATGGATGCTGAAGATGCAAAAATAATCAACGAACAATACAAATGCTTGATAACCAGCAACAAACGCTACAGCACGCAGCAAAGAACCAGCTGAAGATCATCAACGCCACACTAGGCCACATGGAAAATTAGAGCAAACTCTATCACACAACGAAAATTTACTGGCAAACGTTACAAGGAAACTGCACGACCAATTCATACACCGAGAGGAAATAAACGAACAGATACTATTGATAACCGCTATCCTAGCTGACCTCACGACAGACATAAACGACATTACAGACTATCTAACATATGCAAAAAATAACATTTTAATTACACGCGTACTTCCAATAGAGAACATAATCGTAGAACTGAAGGAAGCAACCTCGCACTTAACCAGAGGATTAAACTTTCCATTTAAAATCCAGACAGAAAACTGGAATACTATCCAAAAATACGTAAGCGTAAGCGCATATTACGACAAATCGAACGTATACACTATCCTCGCGTTTCCTTTAATAGCATATCCGGTATACGAAATAATAAAAATCACACCTGTACCAATACACAACGATCATAATGTATTTACCCTACTAGAACCCTCGCACACACTAGTAGGAATAAACCGAGAAAATCATAATTATATAATATTAAAGGAAAGCGATTTAAATAAATGTACGCGAGAAACTACTAAATTTATATGCGATCAGATTTTCCCCGTGTATTTTGTAACTGCAAATGCACCAAGCGAGGTGCAACTTTTTGTAAAAGCACCTAAATACGTAGAAAATCGTAGACAACGTCACGTCATTTCTAAGGTAACATTCTGGATAACATTAGCCGAACCTCAAACATGGTTATATTCCACTCCAAAAATATCGGAAATTATAATACAATGTAATGAGTTACCAGAAAATAAAATTAAAATTGAAAAAACCGGAAAAATAACATTGCGCGATAATTGTAAAATAACTACACCAGATATAATTTTAGAAACTAAAAACCGAATCTATACTAAATATGTAGAAATGTATTTACCAGAATTCAATGTAATCAATACCCCAGAAAAAAGCATAATATTAGACAACGAATTAGATTCCGAAAAGGAAATAAAAATAGAACCAGTAATCAAAGATCCGTCGGAATTAATAAAGTTAAGCTTAAGCCTAGATGAAATTAAAAAGGAAGTGGAAAATAACCAACCCAGCGTTTTCGCAAATAAGAATATTATATATCCTGTGGGTTCCGCAACCATAATTATAGTCATAGTAAGCATTATACTTGTAATCATTTATGTAATAAAGAAAAAAGGGAATCATTAAGAATTTAAAGGGGGAAACCACAGCATACATATTAGCATATAAGAAACTTAGATTGTAACCTCTCAAGAAAAAGAAAAACCCAAACAAATAAATAACGAAAAACTTCGAAGACCTCAGTTTTCTTTTTCCGCGGGGGAAGGAATGTTGTGAGCGCACAACGATGTAGAGAGTAATTAATGCACTTGGCAACACCAAGTGCCTCCGATACGAAATCCGACCCTAGCGACAAACGTAAAATCCACATCCGCCGAAAAGACTGACGATTGCATCGGACGACCGATCATCCGATGCAATGCGACACGATCAAAAACGCTGACCGCGTAGGGCTAGCGCTAACTCGGGAGCCCCCGAGTTAGCAACAGAAGCGGATGAATACCGCGGAGTCCGACGATCGGCGGGCAGTCGCTAATTAACATCGAAGCGGAGACGTGCGTCTGAAAACATACTGTCGCGACTCCAATAATTATAAATCGTTGACTGTTACGCGAGTATCGGGATTTGAAATAAAGGGCATTATTGTAACTTTGGGCAAAACAAATATATTCAACTGATTATTTTACACATTGCGACGAGCTTTATTCTCCGACCCGAAATCTCCGAATCCTGTGCCGGAACTCCCAGTAACGGCACAAAATAACCATGAGGTTTGTATATGTAAATAGAGCACAATGACAATATGTTACATTAACAGCAGCGTATGTTAAACATTTAACACAAAAATATATGACACGAGATATTTCTACATACGGATAGAAATTTATTCAAATACAAAATGTTTTGACGTAGAACTACGTCTTTGTCGACAGTAAGTAGGGGGTAACATTGGGAGCACAAAAGCAACAAAAACATGTCACACTTTGAACGTTTATATCTTCGAAACTAATAATCGCAGAGTAATGATTAATACGTCATTAGATAGCTTATATAGTCCCATTTCCTCTTGAAAGTTTCAAAAGTCTCAAAAAGCTTCCTAAATAAGAAAGACAAACAATTATAAGCAAATAATTATGCTCAGGTCTCAATCACTTTCAATTTTGGCAATTTAATATCAATTATTGGCAACTTTTCTAATTCCATTATATTCTTCAGTCTTTCTACCCCTATTTTATGTATAACACTTTAAGATTTGATTTGATTAGACCCAACTTTATTAGACTTCTATGCACGTACGTATTTCTAGCAAATTTTAACGTATGTAACTCAAGAACAAATCAACCAAATTTTAAAGAATTATATATAAAATAGGGGTAGAAAGATTGAAGAACATAATAGAATTAGAAAAAATTGCCAATATAATAAAAATCAAACGGGCACAGTAACAACTGTGCCGCAACCAACAACATAGAACTACGTCTACTGTCAAAGTATTCAGCGAAGGACAGTTGACATAGGGTTGACAGTAATTCTACGTTGTTGGTTGCGGCACAGTTGTTACACGTTTTATTTTTTTACCGTGATTGTATTGAAATAATCCTTATCGAATTATTACGGAAAAAAATCTTTATAAAGATTAACGGAATTGAAATCAAAATTTGTTTGCTAAATAAATTTACCAAGATGTGCATTGATAGATACATAAGATTAAATCGAGTCAAATTAATGGAAAACTGTGTATTTTGTCGCGCTTCTGACGTTGCCGAGTCGCGCGGGAGAAAGAGATCTTTACGGACTTATTTATCAGACGACATTGTAACGAAAACACGATATATACCGAACGAAATCTCGAGCGATACAAATCAAACCGGGAACGATACCGGAAATAATCTCCATCTTCTGGATCTCCCGTGTGATATCCACGAACATGCATTTTCGTTTCCTGGGAGTGTCCTTCCGCGAGTCTTTTAATCGCACGTTCGCACGTGAGCAAAAAATCGCCCAAGGGCGCAATAAATCGCTCCTTTATCGCAATTCTCAGAACTATATTGCGTTTTGTTAATGCTCACAGAACTCTCGTTTCACTCGCTCTTCGTGGGAACATTTATTCGTGTCCAATTTATCGCGACGAGCTTATCGCGATTAGCATCCTTCTCTCACGACACCTTCGCTTCGTGCACTATATGTTACAAATCGATATTCAATTTAAAAAGAAATGGGATTTCTTCGCGCAGAATACGAATAATCTATCAATTGGTTTTATTTATCTTAAAGATATTAAAAACGACAGCTGCGCAGAAGAATTTAGAAGAGCGTAATATTGCAAAGAGAGTTCCAATTTTAATTCAACTTTTAAAAAGCCGGATTAATTTCGGAAACACGAATAATGTACCGATTTGTTTATTTATTCTGACAATAATAAGCGAAAATAGCCAGGATTTAAACTGACTGAATTTTATGAGTTGAAAATCGGAGAGAATAATATTCGTGAAAATGAAGCGCCAAAGTAAATTCTATACTTGAACAAAGCTGTATTAATTTTAGAAACATGGATATCAGTATGCAAAACGCATCGTCCGAGATATGAGGGTGCGAAAGAGATTTTTTGCAATTCCCTTTTAATATTCAACTCCTTTTGCATCTTTAAATTTCACGGATATATGATTAAAATGAGATAATAGGATTAGCTTTCGCTGGAAATACATGAGAAACCCACGCAGAATTGTTACAATTAACTGTCATTTGATACATTTGATACAAACGCGTATTTTAATAAACACTATTTAATTCCTGCAATTAATAAACGTTTATTGCAATTAAATCCAATTTCGTACGTTAAACAACATATAAAAAAAATTTATTCTCCTCATAAACGCAATTTAATTTTTAATTAACCAGAATTCTTTCAACTAAATTCGCTTTTGCATATTTGGTAATGTAGATTTCGATAAATAAAATCTTCTTTATAATTAAGCAAGATTATTTTAACTAAATCTGAAAATTGTCAATTATTTTATTACTTCATAAATCGCTGATGGACTCTAATTAGTTTAAATTGAAATCTTAATTAATAACTTTTGCAATTATTGCAACAATTATAAAATAAATTTGAAACATTTCTCTAGTCAGAATAAAAACAGGTAATTTTAGTTAATTATAACAAAACAAAATTAAAATTTTATAAAATATCCTTTTTATTACAGTCATCAAGAGAAGAGCAATTTATAACTTATAGAATAAAAATTTATAGAATAAAAATTTGTAGAACAAAAATTTACTTTTTTATTAGAAATCTTCTTTTTTTCTTATTTGCATCACTGATTCGGAGACGCACCGTATATTAATTTTTACAAGCATTTTTTTAGACATTTGTAAAATATTTTTTTATTTATTACTTGTATACATTTTTCCACTCTAACAATATTTATAAGAACAAGTATACCGCGCAATTTTATTTTCCAGCGAATCTCTCTTTCATGGTAAAAGCATCTTGATGACATCTGTCTCGATGTTTGCCACTAGAATTTACTGCTCCCAAGGGGTTCGCGGAAAGATGTTCACATGAAAGTCCAAAAAATATAGCTTTAATGACATATCGCATCTCATAACGTGAGAACTGTTTAACATTTCAGTGTACCGGCATTTTTAAAATTAGTTTCAGAAAATAACCTAGTAAGAGATTTGAAAGGAATACGTACGCATAGAAATACGCCGGTATCATTGATTTTCATTGGAAAGGCAGAAGGTAAGGTGTCATCAATGATTCATTAATAAGACGTTGCATCTCGCGTGCATTTGATGCAAGAGGCGACGACGACGAAGGACGAACAGGTGTCTCAATGTGGGCAGGACGTGCGGCAACGCTTGCGCGTCGCAATACTCTCGCCAGGGGTTGAGAAGCACCGGCGAGACAGCCGGTGGGGGTGACGGTGGCGAGAAATGAAAGCCAGTGGGCTAGTAGTCCACGGCGAAGCAACCCCCGTGGATCGCGTTGTTCGCCCTTTGCGCTCGGTTCCGAGGTCGACCCGCGAATCACTCGCCCGTCGCCACCCCCGACCTCTTACCGGAAACGCGCGCGTTTGAAACCACGTACCGCGGAAAGGCCTTCGGGACCCCCAAAGTGTCCGTTCGCTATGGAGGAAAGTTCATCGAACAATGTGCGTCCCGATTCTGCGGTTTTACGAAATATTCAACGAATTTTAGCTTCCCCGAGTTTCCATTAACTCCACTTGCACGATCAAAATTCCTGAAACTGCGAAAATTCCCGCTACATTTCCTAATTTTCTTAAAATTCCATTAAAATTATTTTCCTTATTTAATTTATCCTAATAATTTGTTTCGTTGATTTTTCCTTTTTTGTTTTCAAAAAATTTTCTATAAAATTTTTAGCGTTTTTTTATTAAACTCATTTTTTATCTAAATTATTAAAAAGTTGTGTGAAAATTCTAAAATTTCAAAATTCTCAATTTTTTAATTTTTTGAATTATTGAGTATCTATCTTTTTATTTAAAAAATATATATCTTTGAAAATGGTTGCTTATTTAATTTTTAATCAAATCGATTTCCATATTTAAATTTCTGCAACTAAAGATTCCAAGATCTTAAAATCCTAGTTGAATTCTTGAAATTCACTTTTCATTGATTCAATCTATTTTAACAGTTTAATTCATTTTCTTGAATCTTTGGAAAGATTCTCCAGGAAGTTTTAATTGATTAAGAATTTCTATTTAATTTACTGAAATTTACTTAATTT
>JASTWK010000719.1:0-87356 GCA_030770225.1 Temnothorax unifasciatus | reverse complement strand
ATATATATATATATATATATATATATAGATGTAGATACGTATATAAATATACATGTAATATATCAAAATGATGACTAATCAGCTTGCTACCTGGGCATATAGGTCACAGCAGCTGATCGTGATTTATGGGATATATATAATATTAAATTTTTATATTATTTTATAATTTTGATTTTTAATTAAATATAAAATTTTATGACTAAAAGCGCATTAAATATTATTTTAAAATTTGGTTTTATTTTTAAATAGTAATAAGTTAACGTATTATAATACTTTGGTGTATTTGTGAAAGATTTCTCTGAAATATTTAAACATATGATTTTGTTACTTTATTTTTATCAATAATGCCATTTAAAATGCAATGTACATAAGCACAAAAATTCAGTCTTAGTTCTACAAACAATCGAAACTTTAAAACCTCTTCTAAATTAAAAATTTTTACATATATAAAAGTTTGTAAAGTATGTATTATATAAAACTCAAATATTGAATTAACACAAATGTATTGAAGGTTACACAAGCATCTCGTACTGGTGGCAACATTCCTACGAATTTATGAAACGAAACTTGAGCCAACTCCTAAGTAATAAGTTGGCAGAAGGATACAGTTGGTTGGGAAAGAAAAAAAAACAAAAGTTTCATGAACTGAAATTGGCGAATATGTTAATTGGTAAGCGATTGTCTGAATAATTAATTTAAAAATTAGAATAAGTTTCTACGTTTTTTTGTCATTTTTCTAGGTTTCCGGATTATCGTCGTATTTTGAGTTGCTTATTCACTTGCCGTTTCGTAAAAATTGTTTGTTTTATTAAATCTGGTAAGCTCTCTGAGGACGGTATTTATAGTTCGATATATTTAAGATTGTCTTAAATCTGATTTCTGATGATCTTTACAGTTTATCCAGTAAATGAAATGACTGTATAGTATTTTAAGATCATACTTAATTAAAACAATCTTAAATATAAGATCGGAGTATAAATATGGCTTTGAAATTGTAGCATGATACTAAAGATACATATATTTGAAAGCCTACCAGCCGTAATAATGAAGCATACAATGTTTGCGAAACGTCGGTAAGTCGTAAGCAACTCCAAACGCAGCGTTAACTCAGAAACTTCTAAAAATAAATAATTAATTGACTTAAAAATATTCTTATTTTTGCTTGATATATATATGTTTCAGCTGCAGGAGAAGCATACAATGAGGCGTTTACAAAAAAAGATTTAAAAGAATGTATAAAAAAATGGCTAAGGAGAGCGAAAGAAAGATCCGATGCAGATGAAAAGAAACTTGCAAACCAAAAACGTATTGAATAATCACTAATTGTAATATGTTGACGCCGTAAGTGTTCCAGACTGCAAGTTGTAATTCATCACCAAATAATATTGTATTTGTAAAAATATTGTATTTTCTATTCTAGGCTGTGAAAAACGAAGTGAACGTGTTCGAAAAATTTTGTGGAAACTTGGATGTTGTATTCAACAACATTAGACATGTGTACGAAGTCTAAAAGCGTTCTTCCTATTAGAAACCTGCTTACTTTGCGTCAGCCAGAAAACATTCTTTCTACAAAATTATGGCATTATTTTTTAGCTATGTGTCTGTCTCATTTGAAAAATCGCGATTCTACTATTACTACTACTATACTCCGTCTAGAGAATGAGTATACTTAAAGGGTTGCCGCTTTGTAGCGGCGCGTATGCTTTGTAGTTTACGCACAGATCTCGTGATTTTTTCGATTTGGTTGACGGATTTCATCCCATTTTTTTTCCTTTTTTTTCTTGTTTTTATAAGATTATGAGCTGTAAACGCGAGTAAATATACAATAATGGATATTAAGAGCCTTACGTGAAGATGGACGAGCAAACGTATGAGGTATAGAAATTTGATATTATAAAGTATAGCAGCGAAATTCGAGGGAGGTAGACTGGCGTTATACGTTATGTTACGAAAGATGTGTCGAATAGACTTTATATAGTTTATATAGTTTATATAGTTTATATAGTTTATATAGTTACTAAAGCTTATTTATGTAGCGTTCTTCCCATTAGAAACCTGCTTACTTTGCGTCAGCCAGAAAACATTTTTTCTACAAAATTGGCATTACTTTTTAGCTATGTGTCTGTCCCATTTGAAAAATCGCGATCCTACTATTACTACTACTATACTCCGTCTAGAGAATGAACATACTTAAAGGGTTGCCGCTTTGTCGCATAAGTTAATATCTTTAAAATCTAATCTCAACTGTATCCGAGAAGCACGTATGCTTTGTAGTTTACGCACAGATCTCGTGATTTTTTCGATTTGGTTGACGGATTTCATCCCATTTTTTTCCTTTTTTTTTATTTTTATAAGATTATGAGCTGTAAACGCGAGTAAATATACAATAATGGATATTAAGGGCCTTACGTGAAGATGGACGAGCAAACGTATGAGGTACAGAAATTTGATATAAAGTATAGCAGCGAAATTCGAGGAAGGTAGACTGGCGTTATACGTTATGTTGCGAAAGATGTGTCGAATAGACTTTATATAGTTTATATAGTTACCAAAGCTTATTATGTAGCATCCAATTAATAAAATATTGGTTAACATAAAAAAATCATATTTTTTTATGAACTATTGTATATTCAACACTTAGCAATAAAAAACACAATTATTTGATTTTTGTTTACAGTCGTTTATTATCTGTATTTTATGAAAAATATTTTTTGTAATAGCCTAGGATTTCTAGGAATATAATTCCAGCAAAAAATATTTTTTATAAAATACAGATAAATAACTAAACAAAAATCAAATAAGTTTTTTAAATACTTTTAATTAAAAACGAAAAACAGAGGACTTGAATCGCCAGTAAACAATTAACAATTAGCAAAGGTATTATGATCGACCCAACTGGCAAATTTTATTGATCAAAAAACGCAGATTTCGGTCCTTTTCAAGCATATAAAAACCACTAACAAATATTAACTAATATTTGTGAGTGGTTTCTATACGCTTGAAAAGGACCGAAATCTGCGGTCGAACCGTAGCGTTTTTTGATCAATAAAATTTTTCAGTTGGGTCGATCATAATATGTTTGCTAACTTTTAATTAAAATTTACAATTACAAAAGATGTCCAAAATAGGTCCAAAAGCAATCCATTATAGGTCCAAAATTGGGTACGTTTTGGACATTTTACGGACGTACAAAGTTGTGACAAATGGACGTCCATGGGACGTACATATTTGGACATTCTGTGGACGTACAAAGTTGTGCAAAATGGACGTCCATGGGACGTACATAGAACGTCCGACGGATCTTATTTGGACTTTGTTTGGACGTCCGAATGTCCAAAAGCGGATGTCCACTGAACATACATTGGACGTCCTTGTGCTATCTGGGTTGTCTCGGACATTAAGTACATCTCATTTCCGGACTTCTCAGGTCAGACTGTACATTCATTTCACATTAAAGACTGCTCAGACGGTGCTCTGAGCTACACAAATAAAACGGACATAATTTCTTAACACCTTCCACGCGCGTCCTTCTCATCCCGCTTCCATCGCCGGGAAAAACAGCGATTTCGCGAACAGATACTTTTGATTATTGTGCGACTCCATGTAATTATTCGAATTTATCGGCTGAAGAAGACACTGTGTATTCGAAACGTCCCGTCATATGTATATATTATTAAATGAACTATTGATTTGACATCTACTGTTATGCGCGATTGTTGGCCTTTATTCCCATTGTATTTTGACATACACGACCGATTACTTTATTTATCTGTTGATAAATTAATCTTTTCGTGTCTATATTTTGAAGGTACAATGGCTGAAGTATATTTAGCATGGAATGTATTACTCTTACAAGAAAGAGTTAGGAGACTTGAAAGAAAAGTAGAAAGAAGATTGATGCGCGATGCTCAAAATCCATTTAAACTTCCTCGAATTTATTGCACAATTTAGACTTCCTCAAGATTTAGTCATGCAAATTGTTAATGCTTTGAGACAAGATTTACAAAAACAACGTATAACTGGCTTGTCTCCAGAAATCCAAGTGTTAGTAGCTATTGGTTTCTTTGCTCACGGCAGTTATCAAAGACCAGCTAGAAACCAATGTGAATTGGTAGTAAGTCAGCCAACTGCTAGCCGTTGTATACGCAAAGTGACACGAGTGATAAATATACGTTTATAACGCCAATGGATAAAATTTCCTATAACGGCACAAGAAAAAGCTGCAGTACAGAATAAATTTGCACAAGCTGCACAGCCATTTCCTGGAGCTATTGGAGTCATCGATTGTACATACATAAATATTCTTGCGCCGCATATTCATGAGGAATCATATGTCAATCATCATGGCAATCATTCCTTGAATGTTCAAGCAGTAAATATAATAATCATCAAAAGTTTTATACTTGTCTCATTTATTAATTTAGAGTTATGCAAACTATATAAACAATATACATAATATTAAACACACACACACATATGTATGTATTACTATCTCTGTAATATTATATTATTAGATAATTTAAATATTTTACAGATAGTCGATCCAGATATGAAAATATTGAATATAAATGCACGATATCCAGGTGCAAGAAATGATGCCTATATATGGAGTGCCTCTCCAATTAGACGTGTCATGGAATATTGGTATAATCATGGCGAAAAAAGAACCTATTTAATTGGTAAGAATTAATTAAATTTTGATGACATATGTACAATATTGTACAACTTCTAATTTTCATTGCATAATTAATTATATACACATATGTATGTACAGGAGACGCTGGATATCCTTTAGAGCCTTGGCTCATGACACCATTGGCACATTATCCTCAGTGGAGTCGGCATTTCCACTATAATCAGAAATTATGTAAAGCACGGAGTATCGTGGAAAGATTATTTGGAATTATAAAAGGAATGTGGAGATGTTTATCTTATCAACGTGTTTTGATGTATGCTCCAGAAATCAGCGGACAAATTGTGAACGCATGTTCAGTTTTATATAATATGCGTGTACATTATCGGCTACCATTGGAGTTAGAGGAAGAAGAAAATATAATCATTGACGATGCACATGCAGATCATGCAAATAATGTAGAAGAACAAGAGGTAATACTTCGCAGAGGACCTAGAGCCTTAGCACAGCGTGTACAGAAGCAGATTATGCGAGACTGGTTCCCTAATTACCGTTGTGCATGGGATAACGGAAATGAAGAAATTTATGAACAAGAATAATTTGAATTTATTAAATTAACTACAAATATACATTTGTTTGGTTTTTGAAATAAAAATTATAAAACAATGTATATAATTTTCACTCAACCTCCTTATCATCCATCACTTGCGCTATACAATATATAACAACCTTTTAAACTCTTCAACGGATTATTAATCTATACAGATCTTTAATCCTTAACTTTCTTAACTTCTTAAACAAGGTATACATTAGTCCTTTAAACATTTATATATGACTTCCAATAATTGTGTTTGTCGGTCCTCATTTCTTGCCATCTTATCTATAGCACTGCTTATTTGCAAAGTAGCATCGGCTTGTAATTTCATTGCTTCAGCTAGCATCTGTAAACATATAATATTATTGAAATAAAGTTAAATAAAAATGCATTTTTGAGAAATAAACAGAAAGATTAACCTTCATTGCTTCAGCATGTTTATCTGCTATTGTTCCAAAAGATTCTCGAGTATCATATAATTGTACTCCTAAATGTTCTGAATTTCTACCTGTAAATATATAAAAACGATTTAAATAGAAAACACACATAATTTATTATTTATTTTTATTTAATTATAGTGTTGTAACATATTTACGTTTTTTACGCTCACTTGGCCTGTTCTGTGTTGCATTTTCTGAAAACATAAAGAAAGTATTAATGTTTGGAATATGTAGTCAAGTTTAACTATGACAAACTTTAATTTTAAGCTAATATAATACCTTGTGACATACATGGATTATCTATTACATTCTGTTCGGTAACATTATAATCTTTATTATATTCTCTTTCATTCCTACCTGTAAATAAATAAATATAATATATATATATATATATATATTTATATTTATATTTATAAACTATTAGTTATGATGTACATTCTACAATTTTTTATTTACTTTTATTCTAGTTTCAACCTTTACGTGGACGAAGCAAGCAACAAAGTTATTCTTGCAAGCATATTATGAGAAAAAAGAGCAGTTTCGTGATCCCAAAATAAGAAAGAAGAGTTTATGGACTCAAATATGCAATATAATGTCAGAACAAGGGTACAAAGTGAACGAAGATATATTAGACAGAAAGATGCGCAATATGAAAAAGACATATTGTTCGAGATCGCGAATGCTCGAGATCACGAATGCTCTTGAATTATATTCTTATTCTCATTTAGACGACTGTGTCATGAGTCACAGCAGCAGTGTAACGCGATATTTATTCAGCGGACCACCTGAGAATTATTCTCCGTACGACGCTGAGTCACTCTGATTCTCCGGCACGGTCTTTTCGACGATCGATACTCTAATTTCAAAGACAATGACTGTATACACCTTCGGTCTATATTTCAGTTCGAGAAGCTTCTATTCCATGACATTTTGACCTTAGCTAAGCAGTCGTCATCCCTGGCGCGTTCTTTGTCTCGTGTGGGTATAAAAACCCGTAGAACTTACGGCGCGTCGCCATTCGTCAACAGTCCCTATAAGCGCATAATATTCCTAGAATATTATATGAATATTATTAAAAATTAAAATAATATTAAAATAATATTCCTAGAATATGATATAATATTTTTTAATATCGTGGGACTATTCTGTGGATGTTATATGTCCACTTCATATAATATTAAATAAATAATATTATTTAATGTTATTAAAATATTATTTGAGAAAAGAAAAATTATTTAATATATTTAATATTATTTAATATAATTTTATATAATATTATTTAATATTATAATAATATTCTGAATATTTAAGAATTAATATTATTTAATATTATAATGATATTCTGAATATTAAAAAGTAATATTATTTAATATTATTTAATATTATAACAATTAAGTTATGTGATCGGTAATCGCTACTCTGCATGAAGATATATGCATGAAGATATATGATATATGGACAAATGGGAAAAATTATAAATTTTATTACTTTCATCAAATAAAATATTTATTCATAATTTCGTACATCTTTTAATTCGTAGAGCAAATCTTCTAATCTTAAAAAAAAAACAATCTTTCAGGAAACGGTATTTATCGTTTAGATTAGATAACTAATTGTAAGATATATCTCACACAATAAACATAAATTATAAAAAAATCGTCAGACAATAAAGGTATATCTTAATAAACAGAAATTATTTTAAAAAAACATAAAATGCATGACTTCTTTTTTTTTCATTAAATTTCAAATTAAATGCTATAGGAAAATAATCATTCTTGTCTCTTGTTTTTTAGTCGATCCGTTGCGTGAGCTAACCAAATTTTAATAGGTGCGCTGACATCCCCCTCAGTGACATCCTTGAACTTGCTTCTTACAACACCTAAAATAATCATAAAACGTAATTATAGAACAAAATAATAAATTTAAACTTTGATAATGTAAATATATTTTGTTGTTAAAATGTAATGAAATTCAAAGAAAAAATTAAGTATATAAAATTTCGTGTCATGCAAAAAATAAAGTTTGAACGTGCCATTATTAACAATTTTATAATATATTTCAAGAAATGTTTACTTCTTTAAATCTCAAAAAGCAGTATTAACATTTACCTACATAAAAAATAGAATTTTTTACTCATATGGAAAATAATTTAAAAAATTAAAAAATGGCATTATCAAATGTTTTGTAACATGTCAACAACTCTATACTTTTACATAAACGACGTTATCAATTTAAGTAAATTATAAGTCTATTCTTACCATATATTATTTTCCATAAAAACAATGTTTCAAATCTGTTTGTTTTCTTTTTGTCCAGTCCAACTGAATTTTGTAGCTACTTCGTTTGTAAACAATGTTGTCATAATTCTCGTAACGGTTTTTTTCATAATACTTTGTGGGTAGAAATAAAGTGCCGATTTCTGTAAAAAAATAAATTTTGATAACGGATATTTACAATAATATACCAATTACATTTCTAAAAAAAGTGGAAATACTGTAAAACTTAAAAAATGTCTAAATTTTTCTAAATAAGTAAAAAATATACAAGTATTATTCAATAATATGTTTATCTATACTTACAACTTGGTTTTTAAATGTCTCATCATGTTTTAATTGTTTCGGTACTGTAACTAAGCCATCCTTCAGTAAAACTATGTAAAATTTGTCATTTTTCTGTACTTTTCCTGGAAACAAATGGTAAAAATGTACGCACATGCTAACATTTTGCTTCTTAGGTTATTTTATGCAATGTAGTACTTACCTATGACACTCATAATGCCGATTAATTATAAATACGTGGAAACGTATTTCTAGATTTTTCCTTTGTCGAACGGAATTTCACTGCGTACTGCTGAACAACGTGTACGCTCGGACACGGTCGCTCGCTTGTATGCGACCGTGCGACCACGTGCGACCAAAAGCCGATCACTGGCGGCACCGTATTTCTAGATTTTTCCTTTGTCGAACGGAATTTCACTGTGTACTACTAATTAGCCTACGCTGCAGAACGTGTGACGACGTGGCATTAGATATTATAAATACGTGGCACCGTATTTCTAGATTTTTCCTTTGTCGAACGAAATTTCACTGTGTACTACTAACTATAGCCTATGCTGAACAACGTGTGTGCCGACGACGCACCAGCCGAATATTGCCTTTTACTAGCCATGCGCTGGCCGCGCTGTCCGTGGAGGGGAGCTAGGCTCGGTCGCTCGCTTGTATGCGACCAGCGACCGTGCGACCACGTGCGCAGCTAGCTAGCCGGCCTAGCTCCCCTCCACGGACAGCGCGGCCAGCGCATGGCTGGTAAAAGGCAATATTCGGCTGGTGCGTCGTCGGCACACACGTTGTTCAGCATAGGCTATAGTTAGTAGTACACAGTGAAATTTCGTTCGACAAAGGAAAAATCTAGAAATACGGTGCCACGTATTTATAATATCTAATGCCACGTCGTCACACGTTCTGCAGCGTAGGCTAATTAGTAGTACACAGTGAAATTCCGTTCGACAAAGGAAAAATCTAGAAATACGGTGCCGCCAGTGATCGGCTTTTGGTCGCACGTGGTCGCACGGTCGCATACAAGCGAGCGACCGTGTCCGAGCGTACACGTTGTTCAGCAGTACGCAGTGAAATTCCGTTCGACAAAGGAAAAATCTAGAAATACGTTTCCACGTATTTATAATTAATCGGCATTATGAGTGTCATAGGTAAGTACTACATTGCATAAAATAACCTAAGAAGCAAAATGTTAGCATGTGCGTACATTTTTACCATTTGTTTCCAGGAAAAGTACAGAAAAATGACAAATTTTACATAGTTTTACTGAAGGATGGCTTAGTTACAGTACCGAAACAATTAAAACATGATGAGACATTTAAAAACCAAGTTGTAAGTATAGATAAACATATTATTGAATAATACTTGTATATTTTTTACTTATTTAGAAAAATTTAGACATTTTTTAAGTTTTACAGTATTTCCACTTTTTTTAGAAATGTAATTGGTATATTATTGTAAATATCCGTTATCAAAATTTATTTTTTTACAGAAATCGGCACTTTATTTCTACTCACAAAGTACTATGAAAAAAACCGTTACGAGAATTATGACAACATTGTTTACAAACGAAGTAGCTACAAAATTCAGTTGGACTGGACAAAAAGAAAACAAACAGATTTAAAACATTGTTTTTATGGAAAATAATATATGGTAAGAATAGACTTATAATTTACTTAAATTGATAACGTCGTTTATGTAAAAGTATAGAGTTGTTGACATGTTACAAAACATTTAATAATGCCATTTTTTAATTTTTTAAATTATTTTCCATATGAGTAAAAAATTCTATTTTTTATGTAGGTAAATGTTAATACTGCTTTTTGAGATTTAAAGAAGTAAACATTTCTTGAAATATATTATAAAATTGTTAATAATGGCACGTTCAAACTTTATTTTTTGCATGACACGAAATTTTATATACTTAATTTTTTCTTTGAATTTCATTACATTTTAACAACAAAATATATTTACATTATCAAAGTTTAAATTTATTATTTTGTTCTATAATTACGTTTTATGATTATTTTAGGTGTTGTAAGAAGCAAGTTCAAGGATGTCACTGAGGGGGATGTAAGCGCACCTATTAAAATTTGGTTAGCTCACGCAACGGATCGACTAAAAAACAAGAGACAAGAATGATTATTTTCCTATAGCATTTAATTTGAAATTTAATGAAAAAAAAGAAGTCATGCATTTTGTTTTTTTAAATAATTTCTGTTTATTAAGATATACCTTTATTGTCTGACGATTTTTTTATAATTTATGTTTATTGTGTGAGATATATCTTACAATTAGTTATCTAATCTAAACGATAAATACCGTTTCCTGAAAGATTATTTTTTTTTAAGATTAGAAGATTTGCTCTACGAATTAAAAGATGTACGAAATTATGAATAAATATTTTATTTGATGAAAGTAATAAAATTTATAATTTTTCCCATTTGTCCATATATCATATATCTTCATGCAGAGTAGCGATTACCGATCACATAACTTAATTGTTATAATATTAAATAATATTAAATAATATTAAATAATATTACTTTTTAATATTCAGAATATCATTATAATATTAAATAATATTAATTCTTAAATATTTAGAATATTATTATAATATTAAATAATATTATATAAAATTATATTAAATAATATTAACTATATTAAATAATTTTTCTTTTCTCAAATAATATTTTAATAACATTAAATAATTATTTATTTAATATTATATGAAGTGGACATATAACATCCACAGAATAGTCCCACGATATTAAAAAATATTATATCATATTCTAGGTATATTCTTAAATTATTCATTTAATATTCTAAGGATATACCAAGAATATTATTTAATATCAAATAATATTACGCGCTTATAGGGGTGTGTCAGTACGTTAAGATTTGTCATCGATTGATATTGCGATGGTCAGTTCTCATTCTCGCGCGGGCTATCCAACACTACGAGCGAGAAAGTGTTGATAGAGAATTCACTTTAAAACGCCCGCGTTCCGAGTTCACCTAAATTCAAATACATTTGTAAATTATGTCACTCTTTAATTTCGGCATTAATTTTGGTTGTTAAATAAACTATTGTGTTACATCACGCTTCCGGTGTTAGTAGTCTCTCACGCATTATCCCTTCCTCACTCACACGCGCGCGAACACATATCGTACAATAAAGGATAATAATAAAAAAAAGCAGCACTGGAAGAGGTCACGTGCATTGGGAATATTATGATGTTTTTGAAGATATATTCAGAAATGATGCAACTATAAATCACGGACCAACATTATCTTCAATAGTTAGTTCAATTCCATTTACATCAACAGATGAAAATTTAATGCCATCTACAATAACTGATGAAAATTCAATGCCATCCACATTAACTGATGAAAATTCAATGCTGTACACGGCTTGAATAAGTCGTGATCAGCACGAGGGTCCGAGAAAGAGACACGGTACTTCAAATGTCTACGAATTTTTCGACCGTCTATTTATTTCGTAATATAATTGAGCAAATGCCACAATGGCTGTTAAATCACACATAAATATAGTGAAATATCAATTAAACATGTAAATATAGTAAATATGGCAGAAACATATATAACATGAATTCATAAATAAATCAGTTAGGTTATTAACAGTCACTTCACAAAGAAGAATGTAATGTCAATCAAGGTCTTTCTGAAAACTCATAAATCAATTGGAATATTCGAGAATACAAGTTAACCAAACTAAATACTCGTTATTATGTTATTATCAATACGTATGACCTTGAACACTTATAAGCAAGCTTAACGAAAATGAAATGACTGTTAATAAGAAATGTCACAAAGCAAAGTTATTAATATAAATGAATTGATGTATCGGTCGCAGATATTATTTGTCTGAAATATGACCTTGAACGAATATCCATCCCACAAGAATTAATTATGAGATACGTTATGTTTACGTAAACGTCGTAAGAATCTGAAAGTATATCTCGAATTGTAACGCAAGTAATTAGAAATTAAATATATACAGGAGATATTTACAATGCTTTGCAATTAGCAATTCAACCGATTTCCGTAATAAGGAGCGAGTATATCTTAGACGAGAGACTAGTTATTCGTATAATCATTCGTACAAGAAAACGTAGAAAACGTGTATTATTCATACAAGAAACGTAGAAGACGTGTAATGAAACGTATAAGAAAACGTTAAAGTTTCGCGTGGTTGCAACCGATATTAACGACGTTTTACTTTGAGTACTCAAAGGCAATAATCCCGGTATTTCAAGCACAGGATTATATCGTGGGATGATGCCCGCAATCAAATGCTAGGCGACTGTGTATCTCAGTATCCCAGTAAAGGAAAACCTCCTGAATGTGCTGCAATCAGAGAGCGTATTTAGCTACGTGTATAGCAACCTCAGTTTGCTCTGTGATTGTTGCCCAGGACATCAAGAGTTACCTTAGTAGACATTTCACATGCGTGAAATGGTTCTCCCATTTTCTGGAGACTAGTGGAACAGTGAAGCCAAGCAAGCAATCACCGATCTCCTTCCGTATCAAGACATACAATGGGCGAATCCCCGAAAATGGCGACGTCCTTCCTTCTTACAATTTCGTCCTTCCTTCCATCTCCGGGACTGTCCGTTTCAATATTCTTCGCCTCGTAATTACATCGTCGAGCCTTTTTACAAGCTGCAAATTCCGACGGTGGTGTTCAGAATCTCGGTGGCTAATATATAGCAGGCTCTCGGAGTACACAACTCCGGGTTGCTCCGACACGTCTTATCACGACAACGAATCAGTATACAATAATTGCCGATCACTTCGTCTCTCTCTCTCGCACGCACGCACTTCCGAGAAGAACCCGGAAATCGCTTATTACTCCGTCGCTATGCGACCGCGACGCTACTCTCGCAACATTCGCACGCTCGTTACCACGGGCTTACGTCGACCTCTGCAGAAATCGTATCGAATCGGTTGACGCTTCAAGATTGCCATAGATGGCAGCACGCTAGTTAGGGATTTCAACGCGGCAATTAACTGATGAAAATTCAATGCTATCCACATTAACTGATGATAATTTAATGCCCTCTACATCTACAAATAAACAAAGCCCCTCCGAAACTAATAATAAGGTATCCTTTTATTATCTTTATCATTATGTATCGTTTTGAAACCAGCAATGAAATAAATAGAAGCCTTCTTTATGTTCCAGCCAATGAGTCCAATGCAAAATTAAATGGTATCTCCTATACTATCATCGCCAGAGTTACAATCATCATCATGTTCCTATAAAGAAAATAAAAAAAAGTAGAATGAAGACACTAGCGTCTTTTCGTAAAAAGCAACTGGGCATAAAAAGTAGTAGAATACAAGAAATAAAGAGGCTGCAAGACGTGATAATGCATAGTAATATTTTACAAAAAGAAAATAACAATATACTTAAAGAACGAAATGCATTATTAAAAGATATACTCTTGGAAATGAGACATAATAAATAATGTGATAAAAAGAAGTATATTGATACTAATATGTCATGATATTGACTGACACTGATATGTTACCTTATAGGTATGTCAAAACATATTGATTTGTAGGCAATAAAAATAGTTATTTTTATTTTTATTATTAAAATGCTAACTTAGTTTTGGCTTTTAAGAATATATATTAAAAAGTACTAATTTGTAGGTACTAAAAATGTTTTTTTTTAATACCAATTTTTATATCTTTTGAAATGTTACTTTTGTTTTCTTAAGGATAGGGTAGACCGGGGCACGTTGTCACACATTTGGTTCAATATTTTTTGTATTTTTTACATTCAATATTTGAGAGTACTTTGATATGCCAAAATTTCGAGTGAAGCTTCAATTGGACAGTATCGAATTTTGTGTGATTGTTACTCTACAGTTGTTACATAACAATAAATAACGACAGTTTGCTTGTGACAACGTGCCCCGGTCACGGGGCACGTTGTCACATCAAATGTGATTGCATGCAAAATGTTATCCAAACTGAATTCAACGTAAATATCAATATATTATAGTGCGCTGCAATGTAAAAAGTAAAATCCTTCACAGAAACATTTATTTCATTTCAAAAAAGTACAAAAAGCACGAAGTTTTTGTCTTAATCTAAATATAAGAATTCCACTCGAATGCGCAACTTATTGATACACATTTAACAGCAAGACGAATTCTAGATCGACTACTGCGGCTCTCGCAGTTTTTCGTTTGTAGGAGCGCACCATATCCCAATTGCACCTATGACATTAAAATTCGTGACAACGTGCCCCGAGGGCATTTTTTTTGCTCCAAACAGCCTCGTGGACACGTTTGAGATATTCATAAGGTTAGGTATTGCACGCGGTAGGTAAAAGTACATACTTTAAGATAATATAAAGGTCTATTCTGAAAAAACATAAGCTTCATGTCCAGTACGTTAAATATTAGACAATAAAATTTTACTTACGGTCGCAAAAAACTTTCAAATTGATTTTACGTCAACACAATTGGAGCAATCTCAACACTGTAAACATACCAAAGATGGGCATACACTAACACGTTTTGGGAATAACGGGTGTTGTCCTCTGATTATTAGTTTTTTAAATAAAGCCGATGTGACAACGTGCCCAGTGTGACAACGTGCTCCGGTCTACCCTATATTAAAAAGTAAAAATTTGTACGTAAAAACATTGTTTCTTATCTGTCATGATTATTTTAAAATGTTAAATTTTACTGCTTTAAGGGGTAACGCCACTCTAGAATTTTCAAAAAATCGATTTTTTTTTATTTGCTTAAACGATGCTTTAAGGTCTTAGAAATAAGGTACACTTGGTTTCAAATCTCGGAAAAATCTCTATTTCCCTTTTTCGTAATCCGTCTGCCGGCGCGGAATGCATCTGTGAATGTGCATCTGAAACTTTAAACGCGTTTTTCTCGAAATCGCTTTTTTAAAGTCGGGTGGAATCAGAACTCGAACACCTTTTATCCGATTGACTTGAAATTTTGAGTGAAACTTTACAATAACATTATCTTTAGAAGTACGTAGGGATTTTGCGATAAGTTGAACAAAACTTTTTTTATAAACAATTTTGTGCGACATTTTTTAGCGAAAAATGAAGCACTTTTTTCCAACATGCACCATTCTTACAAAAAATGATATTTCGCAATTCCCCTACGTACTTCTATAGAAAATCTTATATATTTTTCAAAAATCTTTGAATTTTTGTTCCAGTTTAGAAATTATAGGAGCTTCGATTCCGCCCGTTGGACGCCTTCCGCAAAAAGGCACTTTGGATCAATGGCTCTGGCGCCGCCATTTTGTCAATAAATAATTAATAAAAAAAATTTTTTATACTTTAATATATACATAATAAATAGAATTGAACCGATTTTTATTTATGATTATTGTATTTCTGAAAAAAATTATCAAAAATTGGCTTTTTTTTGGACTCTAGAGTGGCGTTACCCCTTAATGATTAAAGAATATTAATTTGCATTTGAAAATGTTCTTATTATCTCTAATATCTAAATGTTATTTAAGTTCTATTATTTTAAGAGCTACTTGAAGTATATTAGTTTATATGCAAATCTATCTATATAAAATAGAATGTCTGTATGTATGTATGTTCTTTATACACTCTTAAACTATTCGACCGAATTTTTACCAAAAGTATATAAAATAGGGGTAGAATTTTCCGGGGAGTGCTATAGAGTGTATAGTTTTTCGTTACCGATATCTTTGGGAACCGGTATCCGAAATTTTGCCAATTTTTCGGCAAATAATTGACCGAATCTTAAAGAATTGTATGTGATACTTCATATTCTAATACTTCATCATTTTCAAAATTTATTTCATTATTATCTATTAAAAAGTTATGCAGAACACAAACTGCTCCTATAATTTTACTTCCAAAATCAAAATCTGCAATGTCTAAATAATTTAGTCTGCGAAATTTGCACTTATTAAAGTGCCTATTAAGGCCAAATGCTCGTTCTATTATTCTATTATTGATCTTATACTAGACAGTTTAGTATTATATATTATTTGAGCTCTAGTTAGATGGCCCGTATCCCGATAAGGTGTTAATAAATTTACTAGCAACGGGTATGCTGCATCGCCAATTACATGATAATTAGGTGGTAACAGGTGATGTGTTAATCTTTGAAATATTTCGCTTTGTCTAAATACACGTGCATCGTGCATGCGGCCTGGTAATCCCACAAATATATCTATAAAGCGTGCTTTATGATCACAGATGCCTGTTTTAAAAAGAGAATAATATTATATACAAGAATTAAATTTTAATTAAAGTTTTTTTTATATTACCTTGTAGAATAATCGAGTGAAAACCTTTTCGATTGTAGAAATAGTTAGCATTGCCTATAGGAGCTTTGCACGGTATATGGCACCCATCAATAGCGCCTACTACACCTGGGATACCATGAGAGCGTCTTTTAAATATCTGTAAATACTTTATAATAATAATAATAACAACAACAATAATAATTTACAAACAACTTACGGCCGAGGTTATCTCACACATTCTTGCGTCTGGCCAGCTCACATAATTCGGTAATATATCAACTAATACATTTGTAATTTCTTTTACTATACCGTGAGCAGTACTTTTTGCCAAATTAAACCGGTCTCCAGCTGCCAGATAGCTTTCTGGCTTTGCCAAAATCCATATAGTAAACATTACTTTTTTTCTTAAAGGTACAGGATTATTATGATTAAAATGCATTGCATGTCCAATTATATTTACCAGATTTTGTAAGAAATGAGCAAAGCGAAAATTTGTACAGATCATATTAACTTCTTTATTAACAAAAATATATGATAAAGCTATATTTGGATTTATATACCTCAAACGTGACTCTAGACATTCTAAAGTGTTCTTTAAATAAATTATCGGTGTACCGTGGTACAATTATTTCATAATAATTTTCATTCTTTGATCGTATTCTGCGTTCATTTTGTAACAAATCCAATGGTTCGTCCAATTCATTTGCTACAAAATGTATCATATTTCTGCATATTTCTATACCTCTCACTTCCTCATCGTCGATGGCAATTAATAATGCTAAATCTAATAATAAATCCATTCGTCGAGCAAGACCATGCAGACAGACACAACGAACGATGTGACTTGCAGACAGATCTACGTGTATACTTCTCTCTGTTCCAATTATTATTTTGAATTAGATGCTATTTACGTTTTAACAAATATATATACATGTATGAATATACTTACTGCAATAGCACGAGGACTTTCGTATAAACTCGAGCGAAGACCATGCAGACAGACACGACGAACGATGTGACTTGCAGACAGATACAACGAACAGTGCGACTTGCAGACAGATCCATGTGTATATTTCTCTCTGTTTCGATTATTATTTAGAATTAGATGTTATTTACGTTTTAACAGATATATATATGTATGAATGTACTTACTGTGATAGCACGAGGACTTTCGCATAAACTCGAGCGAAGACCACGCAGACAGACACGATGAACGATTTACGATGTATTCACGTGATTCACGTATGTAAACTTCCAGCAACTTCCACTGATGACGATAACTTCTCGAAAGCAGCACAAACGATGCGACATGCAGACAGATCCACGTGTATACTTCTCTTTGTTCCGATTATTATTTTGAATTAGATGTTATTTACGTTTTAACAAATATATATGTATATAGGTATATATATATATATATGAGTCATTCCACGTCAAACCGGACAGTGAATTTACCTCGATGATTCCGATTTTTTTAAAATTTGGTAGACATATTCTGCCGTCGAAAATATGAGACCCATATTTTTTAAAAAAAATTAGAAATTTTTTTTCCAGAAGCTACGCGTGGTTGAAAATTGTAAAAAATTGAAAAAAACGTCGATTATGCACACATTCAAACTATTTTATTGCAGAAACAATTCGACGGAAACGTACAAATAAGGGGTGATTTTAAAAGGGCTTGAAACGTACTTTACGATGGTATTTTTTAAATTTAACTTTTTAAATAAATAAATTGTTGTTCGATTGTTTATAACTTTCATTTGCGTTTTTCATTATCAACTCCTCGACTTATCATTAAAAAAAAAATATTATCGTATTCCCGCTTCAATTCTAAAGAAACCATGAATTTTTCAAAATGGAAATCGAATGGGTACTATTTTTAAAAAATTACTGAAAACGTAGCGTCGCGCCGCCGCCGCGCCGCCGCGCCGCCGCGCCGCCGCTCGATGCCGGGCGGACGGTATCGGTATACCTGAATGCTCGAGCTTGGCTCGTGCACAACTCATGCATCGTAATTGTTGCCAGATGTCGAGCCGAATACTACAGAAAGGATGACTTATTCTAAAGAATTCCCGATTTTTCACGCTTTCCAAATTACAGCGCGCAACCATATTGTAACGATTCGGACCTATTTGTAGCGATTCCTGACTCGTTCTCATTTTCGTTCTGACAACCAGCCTGCACGGTTCGCGTTATTCTGCTCTGAAAGCAATCTTACGTACGTGGCGACCGACTCGAAGCGTAACACTCCGAGACATTGTCGGAAGTCGAAAACGTCGGGTATTAAGTCCCAGACGATATAACGAGTATATCTCGTAGGCATATGTTGCCAAGGCCATAACCTCCAAGCGATCATCCGAGCATCGACGCAGGGATACGTCCTCCCAGGAGTGACTCATTAGTGAAAATACTAGTGAGGGAAGAATTGTTTTGCTGCGTTACGAGTTGGCCGAAAGAAGATAGACAAAAGGTAATATAATAATTTAAAAAAATCATTTATTTGGGTGTCTAGCAAATAACGTAGTATTTCATTTTTAACCGATCACTTTTTAGAGTTCTTTTGACATTTCGCAAAAAAATTGCAGTTTTGAAACCTCGAGAATTTCAAATGGCCTGATCGCTACATGCCCTATTTAATTAATATATTCCAAATTAATATAATAATTAAAATAAAATTGACTATAAATACATCTTATTTGATATTTTACAGATATCAGCATGCCACGTTATGACCAATGTTGTAATCCTTTTAAAATTACTAATCATGGAAAGAAGTCGGCGAAGAATTTACGTTGGATCAATTCCGATTTATTAAAAGTTCTTCAACGTAAATTTAACTTCAATCTAAAGACAGATGAAAAATTGAAGATTTGTGACACCTGCCGAATAAAAGTAAAAAGAATGCCTGCTACATCTTCAGAAAGTAGTGAATCATTATTATCAGACGACAGTGTTTTAATGCCAAAGCCTGGATCTAGCGGACAACCACCCAGCGTCGGTCAGCGCATAACGGATAGCGATTCGTCGATATCATCCTCCAGTGCAAAAATTGCGAAACTTAATGATACACTGGCGTTGTTGAAGGAATCGCCGATTAAAAAAACAAAATTACTACAGAAGAAGTATCCCGTCAATAAACGACAAAGAATCGTTCATTTGATCGACAAGGAGGTATTTCACTTTGAACATGATGGACATGAAGATGAGGAAGAAAATTCCGGGAATCCTGCAGACATTCTGTCAAAACTTAAGGAACAATTTCAAAAATCAAACGATCGGCAGTTCAAATTCAAAATCTTAACCATCTTCGCAGACTGGTCTTACGGAGAAATCCAGAAGCATTTTATTGGTGCATCGAAACACATGATTTCCATGGTAAAAAAATCGGTGGAAGAAAAAGGAATTCTTTCTTCTCCAAATCGCAAATCAGGTAAAACTCTTCATCAAGATGTTGTGCAACAGGTTTTACACTTTTATGAGTCGCAGGAAATAAGTCGTGAAATGCCGGGACAAAAAGACTGCATTACAATAAGAAATGGCGATGAGAAAATGAAAGTCCAAAAAAGATTAGTGTTGTGCAATTTGAGGGAAGCCCATGCCTTATTTAAAGAACGTTATCCGAACTTAAAAGTGCAATTTTCAAAGTTTGCAGCATTGAGACCGAAGTATTGCATACTAGCTGGAGCAAGTGGAACCCATTCTGTTTGTGTATGCTGTATACATCAAAATGTTAAATTAATGATTGACGGTGCAGGGCTTTCAAAACTAACCGCCGCACATTGGGGCATTTGGCCGATTTAGGCGGCCAAAATTATTTTTGTAGTTTAAGTGGGTCTTAACGTGTTGTCTTACTAATTCATTGTATTTTAAGCGGTAGGAAATACTTTTTTATGAAGAAAAATATGGTTTTTCAATTATTTAATTACATTTAATTACATTTTTCAATTATTTAATTATTCCTTTTAATCCAAACCTAAGTTTAAGTTAAAAATACATACAATAAGATCAGCTGGATGATGAGAGCCACGATTCTTCATCGGACGATATTTCCGCTTCCGTTGTAATAGAGAACGCCCTACTGCCTCTAGGTCAACTCTCCGAAGAGGCCGCTGAAGCACGAAACAAACATTTTCGTCTATACCGTCAAAACTATGCAAGGAAGTTCTCCAGGATAGCGTGCAACCTAGACGTGCTTAACAGACTACTGTTAAGTTCAGATCCTCTTTTAACTGGTATGAGGCCACTACCTAGAAAAAAAACGAAGCCTTTCTTAACGGAAACCTTGAAAATGCTACTTCCAGCTGAACCTCCAAATCTGGACCCAGATACGGCTGAATCTGAAGACGAAGAATTTTTAGAGGAAGCGGAAATATCGTCCGATGAAGAATCGTGGCTCTCATCATCCAGCTGATCTTATTGTATGTATTTTTAACTTAAACTTAGGTTTGGATTAAAAGGAATAATTAAATAATTGAAAAATGTAATTAAATGTAATTAAATAATTGAAAAACCATATTTTTCTTCATAAAAAAGTATTTCCTACCGCTTAAAATACAATGAATTAGTAAGACAACACGTTAAGACCCACTTAAACTACAAAAATAATTTTGGCCGCCTAAATCGGCCAAATGCCCCACTGTGGGCCGCCTAAATCGGCCAAATATCCCACTGTACATTGTCTAACATCTTTCTCAGACGATAAATTAAAATAAAGAACACTGATCACGTTAAATTTACTTAAATCATTAAAAGTCGATAAATCGACTTCCCGTTCTCTAGAGGATAATGAACCTATATCACGGAAAACTGCGCGATTCTGCGGCTGTTCTTTACGAAATCGTGAAATAGAAACCTTCACCTTTCTATTACAGTAAAAAAAATTACCGGGAAGCACCCGGAAGTACAACTAATATCCTCGAGTTTGTTAACATTGGCGTAAGAAAATAACGAAAAAATGTTTTTTCAAAACGCTTTGTCAAAATAGTTACAATCTTCATAAAAATAGTTAAAATATATTCATACGTACCCACTTCATCACAATCCACAGCTATTTACTTCAAGCTATATCCCGAATACAAAATATTTACTGCAGAAAGTATGCTAATGCCGAGAAAAGATACGTGCACTAAAAGAGACGATCAAGTTTTGACAGGTCTGCTGGCTCCTTGAATGCACGGAGTGAGTGGCAATTGGTAGTCAATTGTTCCCTGACTATTTAGTGTTGCCAAATGGTATTTTGTTTAAATGTGGAGTGAGTTTTAGAAAATCGACTTTTGGCCGCCTAAATCGGCCAAATACCCCACTGTGCGCCGACTCCTTGAAACTTGCAACGTACAAGGATTGCCTTTCGCGCATAATTTGTAATACACCGACAACAAATTGTTTTCTTCAGCAGTGCGATGAATGTCCGGGTTGCGATATTTTAATTGAACAATTACGAGACCTATTTCATGAAAATATGGTTGATCAAATAATATACAGACAATGGGTTACGGTAGATCGAACATCTCTCGAAACTTTGCAATCAAGCACCGAAGACTATTTAGATAAACTAGCAGACAAGTTGCGTCGTCTGTTGACACATGCTTACATTGCAAAAGAGCAAAGCATTTTTTTTAATAAAAAAAAAACAGAATTGCAGCCTGGAGAATGCGTAGTCGTTTGCGATTTTTCAGAAAATTATGCTTTTGTTTATCAGGATGCAATTCAAGGCATACATTGGAATAATGATCAAGTCACAATTCACCCCTTTGCTATATATTACAAAGATAACGAAAAAGAACAGTTTATTAATTATATTGCTATATCAGATTGTTTAAAACACGACACAATAGCCGTTCACTTATTTCAGCGTGGTCTTATTACCTTTTTAAAAAAACATTGGGTGCTTTGAGTACAATTTATTATTTTTCCGATGGAGCGAGTGCCCAATATAAAAACAAAAAAAATTTTATAAATGTATGTTTCCACGAAGATGATTTCAATATAAAAGCTGAATGGCATTTTTTCGCGACCTCCCACGGGAAAGGTCCTTGCGACGGACTCGGAGGTACGATTAAAAGATTGGCAGCGCGAGCAAGCTTAAAAAATGTTAACGATCCTATTAATACGTCAGAGAAATTTTTTACATGGGTAAATAAAAATGTTGCAAATATTAATTCTGAATTTTTTACTATTGAGGAATACAAGAAAGAAGAGAGAATACTGAACGAACGATTTAATAAAGCTAAAATTATTCAAGGAACGGTTAAATATCATTCATTTATTCCTAAACAAAACGGGAAAATCGAGGTTAAAATAACATCGTCTGCGACTACGTCGATTGTAAAAACTGCGTATAAAAAATAAAAACATACTTCATTTACTAATTTACATGTTCTGTATATTATTTACCATTTTACCCAACAATTAATTAGCCTACACTGCATTGACAATCCTGTCCGGACAGACATTAGCCGCCGAGCTCGAGCGTTTAGAATATTACTGATACACCGCCCGCCCGGCACCGAGCGGCGGCGGCGCGGCGCTACACTTTCAGTAATTTTTTAAAAATAGTGCCCATTCGATCTCCATTTTGAAAAATTCATGGTTTCTTTAGAATTGAAGCGGGAATACGATAATATTTTTTTTTAATGATAAGTCGAGGAGTTGATAATGAAAAACGCAAATGAAAGTTATAAACAATCGAACAACAATTTATTTATTTAAAAAGTTAAATTTAAAAAATACCATCATAAAGTACGTTTCAAGCCCTTTAAAAATCACCCCTTATTTGTACGTTTCCGTCGAATTGTTTCTGCAATAAAATAGTTTGAATGTGTGCATAATCGACGTTTTTTTAAATTTTTTACAATTTTCAACCACGCGTAGCTTCTTGAAAAAAAATTTCTAATTTTTTTAAAAAAATATGGGTCTCATATTTTCGACGGCAGAATATGTCTACCAAATTTTAAAAAAATCGGCGTCATCGAATTAAATTTTTCAAGAAAATCGTCCGGTTTGACGTGGAATGACTCATATATATATATATATATGTATGAATATACTTACTGTGATAGCACGACGATCCAACACGTGTCAACACTTCTCCGGGACTGTGCGCATGCGTGTCCCGCCTTTGGCAACGTAGACGTCGTAGACTACATACGCCGCACAGTGGGATGAAATGCAAATCTAGCTGGACAAAACTAGAAAAAAATCAATATTTTTAAATAAATCAAATAACATAGTAAAGTATTATTTATACTTGTATAATGCAGATAATATCATAATAAGGCCGGTAAAATATTCTGATGTTGTTATAACAAAGCTTATAATAACAGTTTCTCAGAGCAACTAGTTATTGGAAAATTATATTGTGTCTTTACATAATTATAAAAATATATTATTGCAATTAAATTGTAATATTTTTGTGTTTGTTTAAAAGGTTAAATTACGTTCTTTCAGTTTATGTGTTTTATTTTAATTCTTGTATGTTCAAAGAAATTTAATGAAAAGTAACCCTGGTAGAAATTTTGACTAGGCGCTTGCATGGCACTGACCAGCGTGCCACACTGCCACTTCAGGAGCTGGCATGGCACGCTGGTAAGCGCCATCCGTGAAATCGTCACGTTTTGCCCGCTGGCGCCACAATGCTGGCATGGCTCTAACATGGCGCCAGTAAGGTACTATCATAATGCAGACATGGGACTAGCGTGGTACGTGCATGGCGCTAACATGGCGCCAGTTATATGATATTCACCCGGCATAAAAAAAAATTATTTTTTTTTCGAAATTTTATTATTTTATAACTAAATTTGTTTCTTAAGATGCAGTCTATGATTATAAATATTTTCTCGTATCTGAAAAATCTGAAAAAAACACTTACCTTGGTGGGATTCGAACTCGGGACCTCTGGATCGTGAGCCAACTGCCTTACGTGGTAGACTACTTCTTAATTTGATGTAAGTGTTATATATAGTCTACATATGTCATAAACAGCGCAAATATATAATTTTTTTTAAATCATCTTAAGAAACATAATAATTAAATCAATGAATTATTTCATGATAATAAAAGAAATAAATTTGTAAAAAATTTGTAAAACCTTTACCAGTAATACTTTTCTATAAAGGAAGGTACTATCATAATGCAGACATGAGACTAGCGAGTTTTCAACGTGGCACGTGCATGACACTGCCCTATAAAAAAATACTTTTGAACTATTCGATTATTGATGAAAAACCTATTAAACACTATCGGTTTCACCAATAGTTTATAATAGTTTTTTCGCCAATAGTCAAATAATTCAACGGTATTTTTTAGTAAGAGTGATGTAGAGCTGGCATAAAATGCATTAAAATCTATAATTTATTAATTAATATGATTACATCTATAATAATAAGTAAAAGTGTATAATAAAATGAAGGTTATAAAATATTTACAAAAATATTTATAAAATACTGCTTAGGTTTTAACGGAACCCCCTTTGTGACGTCTCGTGCGAAAATTTCGTAATAATATAAGTTTATTCTATAATATAAGTTCTTCTAAAATTGATTGGCGCCCAATTTAATTATTTATTATTTATTGCCGAGCTAAATTATTTATTTATAATTTATTTATTATTAGTAATTATTATTTATTATTATTTATTATTATTTATTATTATTTATTTTTATTTATTATTAATTATTATCATTTATTGCTGGATAAATTAGTAAAGCCCTGCTAGCCGAAGGACCCTGGCCGCGGCACACACACAGGTGAAGGATAAAATAATCCTGTCTCAATTTTAACGCACGTGCAGATCGATCGCTTCTAAAACAATTAAGAATAAGTCGATCTAGAAGCCAAAGAGAAGAATCTCGACAGCATCTAATGTGGCGCAAGTGTGGGCCGCATTAGAAACTCAGTCAAATTCAGACCTGCTAATTTTATGTAAATGCCATATTAGGCGCGGACATGACCCTGATATGGCTCTTTCCAGTATTTTAGGATAAGGCTGTGGCGTGGCAAACTAGCATGGCGCTGACAAGTGTCGTGGCGCCGGCAAGGCAATTTCTACCAGGGAAGTATTACTTTTTATTGTGTAATTAGTATACATTATTGAGTAGAAAAGGCTTCATCCGACTTCATTCAAAATAATCAAATCATAATTAGATTCTTTGTACATATTTTAAGCACTGTATAAAATGTGCTACTTTTTGCAACTTTTGCAAATATTCTATCTTCTAACAGTAGATTTTTTTTAAGTGCGTAAATAATATTGAAAAATTATCCAAATTATGGAATAAATCTCTCTATATATAAAAATGAATGTATGTATGTTTGTATGTTTGTATGTTTGTCCGCTATGCAAATCCACAGTTTTCAACCGAATCTTAAAGAATTATATATGAAATAGGAGTAGAATTTTCCAAGGAGAACTATAGAGTGTATAGTTTTTTGTTACCAATCTTTTTGGGAACCGTTATCCAAAATTTTTCCAATTTTTCGGCAAATAATTGACCAAATCTTAAAGAATTGTATATAAAACAGGGGTAGAATTTTCCGGGGAGTGCTAGAAACTGTATAGTTTTTCGTTACCAATCTTTTTTGGAACCGATATCAGAAATTTTTTCAATTTCTCTGGAAATAATTGACCGAGTAGAAAAAGATTGGTTACGAAAAACTATACAGTTTATAGCACTCCCCGGAAAATTCTATCCCTGTTTTGCGTGTCTTATTACATATGTACTCCGGGGTGAAGCCCGGGTAACCAGCTATATATCTATAAACACATTTTTCTTCGCACGTCGAGAAAGCTGACAGGTTAGGTTATGTTGTAACGCCAGACAAGCGTCGTAATCGTAAGAGTTCAAGCTGAATCAACTCATACGATGAGCTTACGATAACTGTTACGATCGCTTATGGTGAACCTTACAATAGATGTAATTCGGGCTTAACCATTAGCTAAGAAAAATAAGAAAAATATAAAAATGTAAGAATTTCCAAAAAACGCTGCGTTACATATTATTAATTAATTAAATATCAATAAATTCTGACAATTTTAACAACTATTTAGTAAATTCACTAAATGTATGTTAGATCAGAGAGATTTCCTCTCTCTAGTTAGACGGAAGTGGAAATGTGGGTGCGGTTATTGCTAACTTGTGTTGATTGTGCTGCTATTAGATAGTTACTAGAGAGATTTTTGTGGAATGATATAGAGCCGATTTCACAGTCTCCGATTAACTTGCGATTTTCCGATTAACTCACTCTGCATCTCTTTCTAACTGTCTCCCTTAGAAAGAGACGAAGAGTGAGTTTAATCGGAGGATCAAGTTAATAGAGTATCATTAAAGAACCCTTTTACCGATTATTAGATATACCGATAATTAACCAAATCTTAAAGTATTATCTCTATATATATAAAAATGAATGTATGTTTGTATGTTTGTATGTTTGTCCGCTATGCAAATCTACAGTTTTGAACCGAATCTTAAAGAATTATATATGAAATAGGGGTAGAATTTCCCGGGGAGTGCTATAAAGTGTATAGTTTTTTGTTACCAATCTTTTTGAGAACCGGTATTGGAAATTTTTCCAATTTTTCGGAAAATAATTGACCGAATCTTAAAGAATTGTATATAAAACAGGGGTAGAATTTTCCGGGCAGTGCTATAAATTGTACAGTTTTTTGTTACCGATCTTTTTGGGAATCGGTATCTTTTTGGAAATCGGTTACAAAATTTTTCCAACTTTTTAAGAGATAATTGAGTGAATCTCAAAGAATTGTATACGACAGAATTGAACTTTAGTCGATAAAAAAGTAATATTTTTCAATTTATAGCATTTTAGAGAGAGAGAGAGAGAGAGAGAGAGAGAGAGAGAGAGAAAGGGAGAGGGAGACTATTTGCGTGTCTTATTACATATGTTCTCCGGGGCGAAGCCCGGGTAACCAGCTAGTTTTTTATAAAAACTAAAAATTATTTATTTCAGTTTTGCAAAATAAAGAAATCTAATTTTATTCACAATACAGGATGTCTATAAAGTCCTTTGAATAATTTTTCAATATTATTTACGCACTTACAATTACTCCTCGGAGTGGCTGTGAAGCCGGAGCTGTGCTCGTTCGTCCGCGCGTGTGTTTTACGCACGACGGACGTTCGGGCGCGTGTCGCGCTCGCTCTCGGGCGCGACCGAACGCACGAAAGGTGGCGGATAAATCAGTGCGTTTCCCGCTGCCTCCTCACCGTCAGGTAAAACGTGCCGAGAGGGACAACCGGGGGGTTTTTAGTGGGTTGGAGTCCCACATAACCGCCCTTTCCGTCCCGGGGAGGGGGTATCCGTGCAGATTTTTTCCCCCGCAAAAAAAAGAAGATAGAATATTTGCAAAAGTTGCAAAAAGTAGCACATTATTTTATATAGTTCTTAAATATGTACTACAAAGAATCTAATTATGGTTTGATTATTTTGGATGAAGCCGGATGAAACTTTTTCTACTCAATAATGTATACTAATTACACAATAAAAAGTAATACTTCTCTGGTAGAAATTTTGACTGGGCGCTTGCATGGCACTGACCAGCGTGCCACACTGCCACTTCAGGAGCTAGCATGGCACGCTGGTAAGCGCCATCCGCGAAATCGTCACGTTTTGCCCGCTAGCGCCACGATGCTGGCATGGCGCTAACATGGCGCCAGTAAGGTGCTATCATAATGCAGACATGGGACTGGCGAGTTTTTAACGTGGCACGTGCATGGCGCTAACATGGCGCCAATAAGGTACAATTTTTAAATCCATATAATGCATTTATTTAAAGATTATTCATTTAATTAGTTATTTTTAACAGACTGTCAATTGAACCAATAATATTTACTACTCCTAAATTAACTATACTATTTCATAAATTAGGAAACATGAAAATAAATATGTATACAATGACAAACGTGACTCTATATCAACGAGATAAAGGAAGTGGTATTAAGTTCAATAGGGTGATAAAATGACACCATTATAATTAAAAATAAAATATTTATATTTGGCAAATAATCGCAGTCTTACATCGACTTTTACAATTATTCATTTTCTATGTTCCAGATAAAAACAAAAACACCTAAATACATTCTAGCTCATCCTATCTTATTGTAAAAGTTTATGATAAAATTTCAGTGGTAATTCTTCAGTTCAGCTATAATACCCCAGTACAGAAATCGAAAAAATTAAATTTTAATAAAAAAATAAAAAATGGAGCAATTTATGAAATTGGAAGAAAAAACGCAATTGAGCGCATCTCGCGTCTCCCTTTGTCTATCAATGGAAAAAAAGGCAGTCGAGTGTATGTGTCCGTCGGCTTTTAATTACTGATTGCAGTAAGTACGCAGAAGCAGCGAGAAGACTCTACTTTAAAATAAACAAAAATAGAACGCAGAAATAGTTTCTAAGGTGCGACTCTCCGTAGGTCCTTACCCCGCAGATTTACTAGAGTTCGTTTTATAAATATCATTTTGTCGAAGTCAAGTTAAGCTTGCTTGCGATATGATGCTCAGCTTCATTAGCTGAGTCATATAAATACTCATTGAAAATAATAATCAAAATAATGTTCACGATACACATTTTTAATAAAATTTGAATATATAGATTTAGTGATTAAGCGTTTTATCAGGTCCTATCGATGCGAAAAATATAATAAAATAAAACAGTAATTGTTACTGCCGAATTAAATTTTGGGTATTTCTGCGATTGACTCGACAATATTCAGCAGAAGTTGAACAGAGTTGAACAACTCTCTCTCTCTCTCTCGCCACACTGTTTATGTACAAACCCAAGGACATCGCAGCGAAATTAAACGATTATCTTGACAAATATTCGCTGGTCTCCAGGTAGTCTTACACATCTTTGTTGCACTTGATTCGGTCTTTTCTATGTCCTTCCCAGTCCTTTGCATTGGAAAGCGCTGCACTCAATGCCTTTACAAGACTATTCCTTGATACAGCTTCTCCTTTAAATTCTTTTTGAAGAAATATATCTAAAAATCCGAATATTTATAAAGATTTAATGTTCGGACTCGGCGCTGCAATGACATGCATATTAAGAAAGTATCGCGACCATATCAATTGACGAAGGAAATCTTATCTCCGCCTATTTACTTCTACACTGCTAAGATATATAAAAAGAAACCTACTTTTATAACGTATATTATTTATAACGTATATATTTATGTGTGATAAGAATGCAATCGACCACTCGTATTTGACGAAAAAGACGGTCTTGTACATATACCGATGGTACATGTAATTTTTTTTTAAGCGCGAGAAATTAACGTAAATTATCGTGTTAATTTTTATTTATCGTGATTTGAAACCCTGATGGCTTTTTTATTTAAGAAATTTCATATATATTCGTATCAGAGGTAAAAAGATCATGGCGCGTAAGGCTAGTTGCTAGCACGCAAGGAAATGATAACGATAAATCAGCATATACAGAATGGTACTTAAAAAACCTATTTTTACACGCTGAAATTAGAGAGTCGATCGAATCAGAAGCAGTGTATCGCTCGCGATACTATTTTTGCAGTCAAGATCTACAGTTTGATAAGTAGCGCGAACAATCTATTTGACGCGATGGTCCAATAAGAGGGATGTGCTGAATATATATTTGACTCCGTATCCGATTTATACAACGAATATCAATGTTTATATTTTAACGGTATGTAAATTTTAACGTCGACCCTATATTTGCATTTAATTCTACCATGTAAGAAACTGTAAAGGAGGGAACTCGCGAGGTAATTATAACGCGCACGCGTTTGTTTCTTCCATTTTATGCAAGAGTTCCGTTGATGCTTCATAAGCCAAGTGTTCGCAGGGTACGAGAAAAGAGAACCGCCGGCAAGAGTAACAGCATTGAATCGTGCAGAATAGACAGCGTTAGAAAATGCTCGTAACGAGAAATATTCGTGTTGTTATAACTTATTCCGCGTCGGACTTACGTATAACGAATACTTACCGGTTCTAATAATTTTTGGATGTTTAACGCGCAGAGCAGTACAGAAATTATTTAGTTATTTGTTCGGTTTCGTTGATCAACAATGCGGTTCGATAGAATTTTACATGTAGATATACACGCTTTTGGGTTTTAAAACAAAAAAGAAAGCAAAGACTAATCGACACGTTGTCGAAAGACCTGTCAATTCTTCGTCAACGTTGATCTCCAGCATGAGTCTGATCAGGTGCAAAGTAACATCTTCATTAAGTAGCAATTTATTACCTCATGAATTAAAATCGATCGCGCAATTTTGTTTGATTCAATACACGTGTCTCTAGCAACGGAAAGAACTGAATACGGAATCAATTGAAATAGGGCGAGTTTTTAAATGTGTAAATAGAACAGCAAAATTATTTCGAGAAAATATTATTTGTATAATATAAAATATGTACCTTCTATACATGAGTAGAATGGTTCATCTTTCATTGTCTTCTTGCCAAGCATAGTTTTAGTAGCAGTATATGTCACTGCTATATCGCGCGTTACACAGATTTTTAAAATTGTTGTGACATTTTTTGCTAACGTTGAATTAAATTCAATATACCGATAAAGATGCTCACACTAAAAATATAATTAATTTTATTATTTTTAACGACATAATATATATATATATATACCCTTTTTCAAATAATAATAAATTATGTTTTGTAAAACACACACAACCACTCAACTCACAAAATTGGTTCGAAATTCCATATCTTTGTCTAATTTAATATTTATATGCTCAAATTCTTCGTTTGTTTTCGCAGGTAATATTATTTCATATTTTTTTAATATGTTATCTGCATCCACGTTGATAGATTTAATGGAACTGCCTTGGTTTATTGTTTTATTTTTTATTATTTTAGTATCATGTAGTAGACTTTCCAATTTTATTGATATTAAATCTAATTCTGTGAAACAAAAATAACAAATTAAGTTATATGTACATACATGGACATTTCAGCAGAAATTTGTATATATTTAAATAATATAATATCTATATATGTTAAAAAATCTTACTTTTATTCATTTTTTTCGATTCACTTTCCAGCATTAACAATTTCGACCAAATTACATTTGTATCAACGCTAAGCAGCTCTGAATCAATTTTTTGTTACAATTATTATTAATACAACAATTAATGTCATTGTCATTACTGTTATTAGTCTTTATAATAAATATAGAATTATTTATAAGTATTGATTTAAACATTTACATCTTTACAAAAATATTGTATACCTTTATTGTTTGTATATTTTATTAAGTCATTTTCAGATATGACAGGTAATTGCGCATCAAGCAACATCATAGAAGGTAACTGATCTAAAAAATGGTAATTTTTAGGATAAATGTACTCTGTATGTATGTGTGATATTGGGAGGTGTAAATAATAAAAAATAAGAAAGAACAAAAAACTCACTATTTGATAGTCCTGATTCTGGTTCAGATGTTTTTGCAGGTGGTACAATAATACTTTTTTCCGTAAAATTCTTCTCCGATAATTTTTACTGTACAGCCGTAAACTTCTTCTCCAACAATTTTGATGACTTCATAGCAGATTTATGTTTAGCTACAATTAATATAATGTAATATTAAAACCTGGATTGTGTTTAGTTGATAAATGTGCCCGTATTCAGAACGCGCTTACAACGATGTTAGCGCTCCTAGAACGCTCCATTGGCTAGGACCGCTAACATCTCGCGCTAACATCGTTGTAAGCGCGTTCTGAATACGGACCTGTATGTATGTGTGATATTGGGAGGTGTAAATAATAAAAAATAAGAAAGAACAAAAAACTCACTATTTGATAGTCCTGATTCTGATTCTGGTTCAGATGTTTTTGCAGTTAGTACAATAATACTTTTTTCCGTAAACTTCTTTTCCGACAATTTTGATGACTTCATAGCAGATTTATTTTTAGCTACAATTAATATAATGTAATATTATAACCTGGATTGTGTTTAGTTGGAGTTAAATTAAATAATATTATTCTACATTTTAAAATGCATCAAACCTGACTGACTGCAAGAATTTTTTGTGAACACAGAAATTTCATTAAAAAGATCTTTAATTTCATCTACATTTTTTTTCAACTTTCTTTGTTGGTAATATGTCTCTGCTTTTTTTATTTTTTCTTCGTCGTCTTCCGAATCCTGCGAAAAAGCAGTCTCAGTTCGATCAAGAAGTATCAAGCGATCCATAGCTTCTGTGAATGTCTCTGAAATAATTATTTTATTAAATTCATTGCAATTAATTAATAGAAACCTATAAGTTAATTAGTTTACCATTTTTAACTAAAATAAAATTTTTAACTACATAAAGGCATTTACAGATCGACGCAATTTAATTATAGATTTTAGTTTTAATTTATGTGCATCACCATTATGTGCGTTAGCTGTGATCTGTTGGATCGAGCTAGTCTGTGAATACTTTTGTCAGTTCGGATATAATATTCATAAGGTTCTTTTATAAAAAAAAAGGAAATATTATTTGTACATACTACATACTTGCTTGCCCAACAATGTCAATATTGTAGAATGGCCATGAGTCTGGTACTTCAGATTCTTGTTTCACCATATCGTGGAGTTCATTGATGTTCTTTTTTGTATATGGAGGAGGAAGAAACGGAACTTTTAATCTTTTTGTTTTCTCGTCCCAGTTAATCCAGGCGGAAGGGACAATATCAATTTCTTTCGTGAGACCTTTTCTCCCACGTTTAACAAATTTCACAATTTTAAATCGATAAATCATTTTTTCGCCGTCGTCGCTTTCAGACATCTGTATAAATATGTATAAATTATCCCTTACAATTATTGAATAGCAACAAAAAAAACAGAAGTTACAGTGGATTAAAGAGACTGAATCGAATCAGTAACAGAATTAGATCATATAACGCGAAAGAACCTTAATTACGGAACCGAATTAAACATAACAGAGATGAATGCAAAATGCCAAAAGTAAATAGGAAGTAATATTAAACTTAAACTAGAATTACATATAATATAACAAGAAACAAAGGTACGCTCGAATACAACATGCTATTGAACTTGAAATATCACCCAAGGTGAAAGTAGTGCTACGTCACGCTTGGCGCGTAAAAACTCGACGTCCGAAACAACGAAAGGGTTCTGTCGCCAATGTATAATACGCTCGAGGGAGGCGCGGGACTCTAAACACAACGCTCAATATTGTGCGATTAATATCGCACCGGTATGAGGCTGCGTTCGGAAACATCACCCGAGTGCACACGAGCAATACTCCGATCTCTTTCTATCTCAGTCAGCGAGTTAGAAGGAGAAGAGAGTATACCCGTGTGTACCCGGGTGACGTTTCCGAACGCAGCTTAACACGCGCGACACTCTCAATCAAATTCTAGTACACGGTAACATTAATTACGACGCAAAATAATACACGAAATGGTACACGCGGTTGCAAGCACGAAAAACGCGAGAAATAGCGGATTCGCGATCTCGAAATCAGGTCGCTGCCACGTAGTCGCCTGCGTCCTGCGTCCCTTCCACGGCCGCGATCTCCAGGAGCCTGCAATCTCAATCCGCGATCCCCCGAAGCCAACGAGACTATCCCGGGGCCTCTCGCTCTCCATACCGACCACCAACACCAAAGTAAGCCTTCTTGGCAGTTAACGCGAATTATCTACGAGTCGGTACGAGCAAGAACGCGACCCGGAGGGCGGTATCGTGGCTTTATTCACGCGAAATGTTCACGGCAACCTCACCGAAAATGTGTTCCTCTTTCACATCGGCTCGTATCCGTCCGGGCTCGGATCTTGGGTCTCGGCAGCCAACAGCAGATAACGGCGCGATAACCACCAAAATTTTTACATGCCAACGCCGGAGAACGACTAGAAATTGATCGCGAAAATGCGCTCGATAGAGGAATCGATGACGCGCGACGCGCCCCTCCCAGGCGCGCGATAGCGTGGGTCAATTAGGGACGGGCTCGCAGGCCCGCGATATATCCCCGCGCAGTGCTGTCAGTAGCAGATCCTGCGGGGGTGCCCTATGGCCCCTCGCTCTCGCAGCGGCCTCCTGGGATTTTTAGGCAGCGGTCGGGACACGCTGATTCCTCCATGAACCTCCCTTGCGGCCCGGGGATGGTGGCCAGCCGCCCCGGAGTCCGGTTTGTAGTAGGGGTTAGCCGGAGAAATTTGTTCTCTCCCGGCGCCGGGGTCCTGCTGTATCCAGCTCCGTCCGCTACCGCATCACGCGCCGCGCGCGTGTTTTCCTGCACCCCTTCTCGTTCGGCGGCCCGCGAGCTCCGCTAACAACCGCTTCCGTTTCGATATATATATATATATATACTACCTTGATCAAAAAGTTCCCGGAATTTATTTAAAAAATGCAAAATACAAGTTTATTCGTCAATATTAATATTGTTCCCTTCAAAGTACTCCCCATCGACTGCAACGCACTTATGCAAGCGCTTGATCCAATCCTCGAAACATTTTTTATACTCGGTGTTCTGTATGGCCATCAGAGCCGTCTTCGATTTTTCCATTATCTCCTCTCGGCTGCTAAAACGCGTAGTGATTTTTTTTGCACAATGTTTGAATTTTTTTGATTCGATTGAACAGAAAGAAGTCGCAGGGAGCCAAAAAAGATCGAATTTGTGGGCAAACAACTCGTGGATTTTGCACCATGATAACGCACCGTCGCACAATGCCATCATTATCCGCAACTTTTTGACCAAGAACAGAACGAATACCATCTAACAACCATCGAATTCACCTGATTTGGCTCCCTGCGACTTCTTTCTGTTTAATTGAATCAAAAAACCACTACGGGGAACGCGTTTTAGCAGCCGAGAGGAGATAATAAAAAAATCGAAGAAGGCTCTGATGGCCATACCGAACACCGAGTATAAAAAATGTTTCGAGAATTGGATCAAGCGCTGGCATAAGTGCGTTGCAGTCGATGGGGAGTACTTTGAAGAGGACAATATTAATATTGACGAATAAACTTGTATTTTGCATTTTTTAAATAAATTCCGGGAACTTTTTGATCAAGGTAGTATATATCTATATATATAAATATATAGTTAATTGTATTAGTTCTTAACCGTAGTTCCTAATCGTGCTATGATAATACTAATTAACAAGTATACACAGACACACACACACACACACACACACACACACACACACACACACACACACACACACACACACACACACGCACGCACGCACGCACGCACGCACGCACGCACGCACGCACGCACGCACGCACGCACGCACGCACGCACGCACGCACGCACGCGCACACGCGCACACGCGCACACGCGCACACGCGCACACGCGCACACGCGCACACGCGCACACGCGCACACGCGCACACGCGCACACGCGCACACGCGCACACGCGCACACGCGCACACGCGCACACGCGCACACGCGCACACGCGCACACGCGCACACGCGCACACGCGCACACGCGCACACGCGCACACGCGCACACGCGCACACGCGCACACGCGCACACGCGCACACGCGCACACGCGCACACGCGCACACGCGCACACGCGCACACGCGCACACGCGCACACGCGCACACGCGCACACGCGCACACGCGCACACGCGCACACGCGCACACGCGCACACGCGCACACGCGCACACGCGCACACGCGCACACGCGCACACGCGCACACGCGCACACGCGCACACGCGCACACGCGCACACGCGCACACGCGCACACGCGCACACGCGCACACGCGCACACGCGCACACGCGCACACGCGCACACGCGCACACGCGCACACGCGCACACGCGCACACGCGCACACGCGCACACGCGCACACGCGCACACGCGCACACGCGCACACGCGCACACGCGCACACGCGCACACGCGCACACGCGCACACGCGCACACGCGCACACGCGCACACGCGCACACGCGCACACGCGCACACGCGCACACGCGCACACGCGCACACGCGCACACGCGCACACGCGCACACGCGCACACGCGCACACGCGCACACGCGCACACGCGCACACGCGCACACACGCACACACGCACACACACACACACACACACACACGTGTATGTACGTATGCACAGCGATATAGAAACTTATTATAATACAAACATGTTACAAATTAAATGTACCATAAAAATATATGTTTATTATGTATTAAAATATATTCGAATCGACATTTTTTTCAACCATTATTTCTTATTAAAAATATACTAAGGAAATACTATAATTGGAATAAAAGTTTGTAAATTTGGAATTTTTTGTGAAAATATGTAGTTTGGATTAGATTTCCAAAAATGTGTAGTCCAATTGATGTTTTCACAAAAAATTTCAAAAATTTACAAAACCGTTTTAATTGTAGTATTTCCTTGTAGTATACTGTACTTATTTAGGTATAAAAATACATAGAACATCGTTAATAGTAGTAGTTTGACGTAGTTTTGTCCCGTAATTTATAGATCAAGTTTTAGCAATATAACTACAAGTTTTGACAAAAATTACGAAAAATCTACACAAGTATTTTAATTCTAGTATTTCCTTGTAGTCTACTGTACTCAAATAGATATAGAAATGTGTAGAATATCAGTATTAGTTGTAGTTTGGCGTAGTTTCACCGAAAAATTTATAGATCAAGATGCACTAAAAAAATACAAAAATTTACAAAAGTGTTTCAATTCTAGCATTTTCATGTAGGATTTTGTAGTACTTCTTAAATTCATGTAGAATTTAATAGATTCTGGCAATTATATTTTATAGTTTTTTGTAGTACATTTTTATTTTTTTTTAAATTTTGTAGAAATATTTCCGCCAGGGGTTAATAGAAAAAAAGATCGAAGAAAGAGCGAATTGAACATTTACCTTTTATTAACACCTATCGTAAAAAGTTTAATGTATCCTACAAAATTACCACTTTACTCTAAAGAAATATATTAAAATATTAAACATATGAGATCAAGTATAACCTATAAAAATGACGAAGTATTTTATGAAATAAAATAGATTAGAGTTGTAATGAAAAGAAATGTCACAAAAGGAACGAGTAGATGAATAGGAAGATAATAGTGTTAAGTTCAATTTTGTCGTGCAACATCTATAAGTAGATGCCAGGAAGAAGAAAATAAACGCAAATCGAGATCCACTAACCTCTTTCTGAAACTTTCGACATTTTGATATTTTAATCTTGTGTCTTTCTTAACTTTCTGTACTTATAATAATAGCACTTCTGTTCTAACTTTTTGAAATTACACCTTTACAACAATCACATTATTCTCAACCTTAATTCCGGAACAGCCATATACGTCGTCACACTTTAACGCCGTTTGCGAACAAGATCGTGCGGCTTATGTCGCACTCGTGAGCGTGACACGCGCACATTGGTTCTCACGTTCGTGCATTTTCATTGTCAAATAATATTGACAGGTAACAGGTAACAGAGTCGAGCAAAACTTCTGGCATTTATTTATTTTGTACTTAAAAAAAATAAAGTACATTCCACATTAAAATAAATTATTAATATTGTAAATAATAAAAAAAATCATCTTTGTATTAAAGAAAAAATAAATATTTGCTAATTATAATTAAAACTGAAAAAAATAAATTAAGACACAAAAAGTGCAAATCTTACAAGAAAAATTCAAAGTTTTATATTATTTTGCATTGGTATCTGAATAATGGTCAAATCCTGACCTTTTTGTGACTATTCTTATATTATACTTTTCATAATAAATAAGCATATATACAGTCGAGAAACGTACACCACATTTTCTAAAAATCAAAAAGATACAATAAAAAAGGAGTCAATATAAAGTCATTTCTAAGTCATCTGACATCGAAATTTCAATCATGATCAAAAATTGACGTAAATTTGGTCAATATGACGTCAAATTGACATCATTTTGACTTTTTTGTTCTCCTTGAGAACTTGTTCTCGACAGAATTTCTCATAGTATAAACAAGAGAGTACATACCATAAGTCATAGAATAGAATCTGAAACGTACAATAATTTAATGTAATATTATGTTTAACATCAAATAACATTTAAAAAATTGTGAAATGTACCCAGCGAAGACAACTTAGTCAAAGTGACGTCAATATGACGTCAAAACTGTCGTTTGTCGTCATTGCGTCAAAGGAATAAATCAATATGACGAAAAATTGACACCATGTAGATTGATGAAACATTATAGAGAAAGGTGGAAATGAATTTTTAGATAATATAATTGTGTGTTATGCGGGAAAAACTTGATTAATCACGTTGACATCAAAATGACATCAAAATGACATCAAAATGACATCAAAATGACTACATTGCAAAATATCCCACACAGCAAAATATCCCGGCGAAAGCCACACGCCGCAAGGGAACTTTGTCAGTTATTTTCTTAAAAGGGATCTCCGACGTTGTTTTGTAGTGTGTATTTCGATTTATATATATTTCGAACGTTTGAAGCTTCCGTGATCGCGTTTATTATGGTATTCGAAGACCTTATACTGTATGAAGGTTTTTAATAATATCAAAAATTTCTCATATTTTCTCAGAAATTTTACAAGAATTGGGACTTATAAAAAATTATTAAAAAATATATTTCTCAGATACTTTCAGAAATAATTGGATAAAGATTTTTAAAATATTTTAGTATCCGTATGTATGAAAATTTTTAATAAATTGCACAGATTTTTTCATATTTAATCAGATTTCTACAGAGAACATATTAGCGAAAGATATTTTTTTTTTTTTCTAAAAAACGTTCCAATTTATAACTCTGATTAATAATATGAAAAATTCTGATATTTTTCCACCAGGGTTATTAGATTTCGAAAAATAAAATCGTAAGTAAATTTTCTCACTTTTGTGATTTTCACCTCATTTCAAGATACATAGACCCCGTATCAACACTCTACGTTGATTGGTTGGTTCTAAAAGTAAGAGCCAATGACGTTTGACTACTACTGAGCGGCTTAGCTGCTGAACGCGCCCACTGACGCTTGACACTCCCATGTAAAAGCATCTTACCGCGTCGCTTCTTGTTGCGCCGTCGCGCACAAGTGTTTCTGACTCCGAGTTCTGCGTGTACGGTGTAGCCTGCAGCACTGTGTAGCACCTGGTAGAAGCTCATCGAAAGAACGTTTCGTAATAAGTTGATCAGCATTGGAAAACATGGATAGAAGACCAGTAAGTATGAAATGTCTGCATTATTCATTTTTCATACTTATGTGGTAGCACGTAGTAATTGAGGTTAACCCATTGGCTGTGTAAAAGAATTTTACTATTTGGACCAAAAGTGTGTTGAAAAAAAAGTTCATCGGATTATTATGAAACTTGATACCTTTATGTTTTTTGGGTCTTTGAATCCGAATATGATGTCAGATTTACAAAATTCAAAATGGCGGGTCCAATATGGCGGATCAAAATTACATAAAAAATTGTCTGATTTTCATGAAATTTGGTACCCTTATGTTTTTTGGGTTTCTGAATCCGAATACGATGTCAGATTTAAAACATAAGGGTACCAAATTTCATGAAAATCAGACCATTTTTTGTAATTTTGATCCGCCATATTGGATCCGCCATTTTGAATTTTGAAAATCTGACTTCATATTCGGATTCAGAGACCCAAAAAACATAAGGGTATCAAATTTCATGAAAATCAGACCATTTTTTGTAATTTTGATCCGCCATATTGGATCCGCCATTTTGAATTTTGTACATCTGACTTCGGATTCGTAATCAGCGACCCCAGAAACCCCCGAGTAACAAGTTTCAAGCAAATTCAGAAAGTTTTACTTTGTTTCTTCTACGTTGCGGCTATAGCCGTCATACACACTCTTGGCCACTTTTGTTTTTGCGGCTATAGCCGTCATACACAGTCAACGGGTTAAGTTAGGTTGCGACCGGACGATGTCACATGAAAGCTCGGATCACGCGTTATGTCCTTCTATTACACGGTCGCCACTCGGTTTGACCTTTAACTACCGAGAAGGTTTAAGGACTTCGTATCCCTTTCTAATTATTAATTTTATGTTTCATATGGACGCCCGGGATGGATCGTCGATGCTGCTTTGGTTCCCCGGATCCTCGCTTCATCGCATACCGGATTGTCGCTGGACCATAGATAGATCATCGCCGATGGACAAGGTAAGTATGGATAATTGTATAATTAATCTTGAGACTTTTGTTTTAGAATTAATAATTATTTAATTCCAAATCGTTATTTCGCCCCTACAGATCGTCACACAATTCGCCAAGGTGCTTCACAATGGTGTCGCCGCACTTCGTTGTGGATCTCGCTTTATGATCCTATATTTCGCAATTAATTGCCCTCCGCCAAAGATTTATAACAATTAACGCCGTTCGTACAATATTTTGTATTCACGAGACCCGATGTCCGTGATTGTAATATACGCCGTATGCACTTCCGCACGGTAACTATATACTCGACTAACACTTTCGTTAATTGACAACTATGTGCCTCTCGCTATTGTTGAGCGAGCAATTTAACGCGCAATTACGCGGGAGTTCCCAATTGTTATATGCAACGGCTAACTATCTTCGCGGTCCGTCTACGTATTCGCGCAACACTATGTTCCCGACCGTATACTACGGGTGCATTCGGGGAGACGCTATTAACGCTATAAACGCAAACGCTATAAACTACGTTCGGGGAGCCAATAGCGCGATAGCGATAGCAAGCTCCTCGAACGCAGCTTTAGAATAAAATTGCAATATGGCCGATGATGCGAGTTGTGCGAATGCCAAGTGTGAATAACAAACGAGTTTTTTATTTTGACTTTATTTATTGAGTTTTATGTCATTATTTTACCTACAACTTTTATTTGATCATAATTATACAGCAATTAGAATACTACCTACATAACCTGTATCATCAATTATAATTATTTACCATTCTTTGTACGCGCAGCATTTTCTGGAGACAATTTGATAGAATAATTTATTCCTTTTTCTTCATCAAACAGATTAATTTCAACATTACTTAGTCCTTGGAATTGACATTGGTTACGTTTCGTCAGAGTAATGAAAATTCAAATTAAAAAATAATGCATTACTTATTAATTTTTTAAAAAGTAATTATTTCTTTACTTATTAATTGCATTAATCGCATTAATTATTTAAAAAATAATGCGTAATGAAAAAAATCGCATTGATCATTTAAAAAGTAATGCGTAATAAATAAAATCGCATTGATTATTTAAAAAGTAATGCGTAATGAAAAAATCGGATTAATTATTTAAAAAGTAATGCGCAATGAAAAAATTGCATTAATTATTTAAAAAGTAATGCGTAATAAAAAAAATTACATTAATTATTTAAAAAGTAATGCGTAATAAAAAATGGGATTAATTATTTAAAAAGTAATGCGTAATAGAAAAAACCACATTGATTATTTGAAAAATAATGCGTAATGAAAAAAATCGCACTAATTATTTAAAAAGTAATGCGTAATTGGAAACCTTTATATTGGTTATTAAAAAAATAATTTTTAATGAAACCGTAATACATTACAAAAAATAATGCATTATTTTAAACCCTGCGTTTCGTTATCTGCAGTATTTTGAAAGCAGCCCCTATACGCAATCAAGTGTTTGAGAAGAGAATAAGCGCCAATAGCATTTCGTGCCTCACCTCGAAAATAATAGCGAAAATAGCGCGAGTAATGACGTCACGCTGCCTTTAGAGTGACGTCATCACCGTATATCATAGCGCCACAAAGCGTCTCCTCGAACGGTTTCGGACGATAATTGTGCTAATAGCGTGCTCCCCGAATGCACCCTACGAGACACGTTCGCTATCGCCGCATTTGAGAGACTGCCCAGAGCCATCCGTCTCGCGCTGGCTCCCCACCATGACGGACCATCTTCACTCTTTGGTTGTTTTCGCCGTTCGCCGTGACGTCACAACTTTCTCTCGCGGTTTTTGCATGTTTTCGCACGCGCTCCCATAGGGTGCATTCGGGAAGCACGCTATTAGCACAATTATCGTCCGAAACCGTTCGAGGAGACGCTTTGTGGCGCTATGATATACGGTGATGACGTCACTCTAAAGGCAGCGTGACGTCATCACTCGCGCTATTTTCGCTATTATTTTAGAGGTGAGGCACGAAATGCTATTGGCGCTTATTCTCTCCTTGAACACTTGATTGCGTATAGGGGCTGCTTTCAGAATACTGCAGATAACGAAAAGCAGGGTTCAAAATAATGCATTACTTTTTGTAATGTATTACGGTTTCATTAAAAATTATTTTTTTAATAACCAATATGAAGGTTTTCAATTACGCATTACTTTTTAAATAATTAGTGCGATTTTTTTCATTACGCATTATTTTTCAAATAATCAATGTGGTTTTTTCCATTACGCATTACTTTTTAAATAATTAATCCCATTTTTTAATTACGCATTACTTTTTAAATAATTAATTTGATTTTTTTATTACGCATTACTTTTTAAATAATCAATGCGATTTTTTCATTACGCATTACTTTTTAAATAATTAATCTGATTTTTTTCATTACGCATTACTTTTTAAATAATCAATGCGATTTTATTTATTACGCATTACTTTTTAAATAATCAATGCGATTTCTTTCATTACGCATTATTTTTTAAATAATCAATGCGGTTTTTCCATTTCGGATTACTTTTTTAATAATTATTAAGTAAAGAAATAATTACTTTTTAAAAAATTAATAAGTAATGCATTATTTTTTAATTTGAATTTTCATTACTCTGACGAAACGTAACCTATGTCAATTCCAAAGACTAAGTAATGTTGAAATTAATCTGTTTGATGAAGAAAAAGGAATAAATTATTCTATCAAATTGTCTCCAGAAAATGCTGCGCGTACAAAAAATGGTAAATAATTGATGATACAGGTTATGTAGGTAGTATTCTATTTGCTGTGTAATTATGATCAAATAAAAGTTGTAGGTAAAATAATGACATAAAACTCAATAAATAAAGTCAAAATAAAAAACTCGTTTGTTATTCACACTTGGCATTCGCACAACTCGCATCATCGGCCATATTGCAATTTTATTCTAAAGCTGCGTTCGAGGAGCTTGCTATCGCTATCGCGCTATTGGCTCCCCGAACGTAGTTTATAGCGTTTGCATTTATAGCGTTAATAGCGTCTCCCCGAATGCACCCATACTATGCCGCATGATAGTCACGCTTGTCCCCGGTGCCTCCTTACTGGAAGCTTCCGGGTGGAAATTTCCACGCTCAGTACCATACTTAGATGCTCCTCTCTCGGCACCGCTGCACCAGGTTTTCACTTTCCGCAATTCTTCGACGCCGTTGACGCCGACCCTTGCGCACCTCCTTGGAGATGCCCCTGATGAAGATTCCGGGCCGTTTCCCTGCTAAAGGCATCCGGGTGCACTCGTGATCGTCGGCCATTGACGCCGACCTGTGCGCACCTCCTCTGAGGTGCTCCGAAACCCGATTCTGGGCCGACCTCCTGAAGAAGATGTCCAGGTGCGTTTTTAGTCGTCGGCCCTTGACGCCGACCGGTGCGCACCTCTTCTGAGGCGCTCCAGAGTGTGATTCTGGGCTGACTTCCTAGAGGAAACATCTGGTTCTCGAGCTGGTGCTCCGCTGACGACGCCGACCCCATAGTCGCGTACGCTAGGTGTTGGGAGGACCAATTCTGACCTCCTTCCCAGAGGAATATGTCCCATTCAGGAAATGGAAAACCTATGGTCTGATAACGGCGCCGACCCCATGGTTGCGTGTCCCAGGTCTCGGGAAGGCCAATTCTGACTTCCGTTCCAGGGGAAGATGTCCCCTTCAAGAACTAGGGAACCTGTGGTCCGATGACGACGCCGACCTTATGGTCGTGTGTCCCAGGTTTTGGGGTTTCGGCTCCTGGCCTTGATTCCTGGAAGATACCGCGATTTTCTCGTCCTTACGCGCAACCATTCGCGCCGGCCTATGCGCGCATTTTTACATGGAAAAAGAAATGTACTGACCGCAAAAGGAAATCGATTAACCAAAATTTACACTTGTGATCGATCGGTGTTTGCTAATTGTCTTATGGCGCGTCTGGCCTAGGGATATCTTTATTGTCAACCTTATCAACTAACGCATGGATCTTACTACCTAAGCTTAAATACCCCGTACCGCGCGTGGTTCGCGCGCCGTCGCCTCGCTCTATGCCTTGAGGGATGCGCCTGCCGAGGTTTCCGTCTTGCCGCCCGCGGCCCCGGAGAAGCGCGCGGTCGCAAGGTTAACCGGTATTCTCCACGTGGATGTAAGTGGATATAGTAATGTATTTGCATGCACATGGCCGGAAAACATGACAAATAATATTAGGAGCTTTCCAACAAGCGACACAAGTCGACACAAACGTCGTTCTATCTTTCTTTTTTAAAATGAATAACAGAGACAAAACAACACTTATGTCGCTTGCTGGAAAGCTTCCATTGTAACATGACATTGATAACATATCTGTGCCTGTTTAGAGTTTGCAAAAAAAAACAAGGAAGGACAATGATAATAACAACGGGAGAAATTATATAGGATCAAGAGACACGGTAGTGTCTCGCGCCAAGTACACGCGGAGCGAGACCAACCGTGACTCTTTTACGCGACGCGACGATTTGCAAGTACTCGAGATGTTGAGATCTCGATAACGAGTGAACGGATCAAGTTCTAAATAGGCTTGATCGATAGCTTAGGGTCGATTTGGGGGGGGGGGGGTCCGTTCTTTTCATTTTTCCGCTACGTGCCCTACGAGCGGAGATATTGTGACGCAAAAGTCGAAATGTGAAATTTTTTTTTAAGATACGTCGTCGTCGTTAAGATACGTCGACGCTCTCATTCAATATATATATGTCTATCAGAGAAAACGTCACTTTCACTTTTTCGACACTGGCGGCTGGCGGCGTTAGTATCGCAGTGCAGTGCAGTGCAGTGCAGTGCAGACAGTGCAGCGCGCTGTCACAGTCATCATAGACAGTCAGTTAACCAGTTAACCTAACCTAAACCTAACACGGTAGTGTCTCGCCGGTCTCGCGTCAAGTACGCGCGGAGCGATACCGACCGTAACTCTTTACGCGACGCGACGATTAATTCATGGTGATTGTTTATTCTATATCTATTTTCTATTCTATATGTTACTGTTACTACTATACTATATATACTTATACTTACTACGTTTACGCGAGTGTTTGCACAGGTTAACCTAGATTTTGTGCATAACATGGATAATATTGCGATCTCCCGCCCCTTCCCTATTTTCTCAATGTGCATTTCTAATGTATTTCTGACTTTTGGAGGTTACGCTGTCAGCTGCAATCTGAAGCGATCTGTATCTCCCAATAGGTACGTTTCCTTACATAAAATTCTTGTGCATTAAGTTCCATAAAGGTCTTTGCGTGTTGCGATTAGTTTATCAGGCCAGAGTTATATTCGTCTGGATTTAAGGACTATATTCCCTCATGTCTCTTCGCCACAGGATGATTTGTTACTCTGATCTTTTCAGGTGTGGCAGAGGATAGAAAATATGAGATCCTAAGCTGTATCGAGTGCGACGGTTATCGAGGTACGTTGTAATGACCACGTTACACACCGACAAGGTAAAAAAAAAAGAGAACGGAAAAATATAGTAAAGTTCTTATTTTGTCGATCAAAGTCATGATCGAGCCTGTTTCCCTAATGGTTTTATCGCGAGACAAACAAGTATCTTTCGTAATTGTGCTTATTCATTCTCGTTATCGCATCCGGTTTATATAAAGCAAGTCGGGAAAAAATATTCTACGTTTATTTAAAATTTCGAGACAGCTCGAGGAGGCTTTATAGAAATTTGTTGTGCGAGGTTTTCGTGATTTTTATATTATATTATATATTGACGGCAGGGAGCTGATGCCGAGGAGATCAATCCCGTTTACGCGAAGGCCCCGTTTACGCGAATATATATTGACGGCAGGGAGCTGATGCCGAGATCAATCCCGTTTACGCGAAGGTCCCGTTTACGCGAAGGAATTATCGTAAGTTATTAATATATTATTGGTTCAACTTATTTTTTTCCAGTTTAAGAGTTAGAAAAAGATAAAAATGCTCTTTTCCTTTCATATATACATTTTACGTGTCCTCCTTCTCTCTTTTATTCATTTATACTATCTGTTGTACTTCGAAATCACTTATCTCTCTTATCTTCCTTCTTTTTACGTCTCCCTTTTCTTTGATGTTACTTGAAATTTGTAACTTTTCCATTTTTACTGTTAGTAGAATATGCTCCTCAAATTTGACAATTTATTTCTGAAACATTCTGTATTATATTATGCACTATATAAATTAAACTATGTATAATATATCTCTTGATATAAACTAATTATATGTATGTTTGTGAATTATAGCAATTAGATAAGGAACTAAAGTTTCGTCATATCTGAAAAATGGCACCACCGATAAGACAATTACCCGAAGGTGTCGAATGGGACTTTGATGTCGAGAATTGGCTAGATCCGTACCAGGTGTCACACTATGCGATGGACATCTTCGAGTATCTGAAAGAACGAGAACGCCTATTCCCCATCGGCAATTACATGGAGGATCGGCAAATATGCCTCTCGCAATGGATGAGAGCGCTTCTGGTCGATTGGATGGTCGAGGTGCAGGAGTCGTTTGAGTTGAATCACGAGACCTTATATCTGGCTGTAAAACTGGTCGATCTATACCTAACAAAGATGACAGTCGGGAAAGAGACTCTACAACTGCTCGGCGCTGCGAGTCTTTTTATAGCGAGCAAGTTTGACGTAAGTTTTACAATCTGCTACACAAATTTTTGCCTGATAAAATTGTGCTCATGTCGAGCAGTAAACCCAATAACAAAAACTTATTCTTAACTTTAACTTTAGGAAAGAATACCACCAATGGTAGAAGATTTGTACATATGTGACGGCGCTTACACACAAAGGGAGCTGATCAAAATGGAAATAAGTATTTTAAAAATAGTCAATTTTGACCTGGGAATACCTCTCTCTTACACATTTCTTTGGCGTTATGCCAGGGTAAGATATACACAAAGTTAACAATTTATATCGGGTATCCCAGAAATTATTCTGTCTCAGAATTTAAATGATTCAATATGTAAATTTTATGTACTCAACTAAACATAAATATTTACTGTAGAAAGAAGTACATATATTATTTTTAAAACATCAGGTTGTAGAAGATTAATTACCTTTTTTTGTTGGAGACTAATGTTTTGATTTTTATTTTATTCTCCAATATAATATCCGTCTTATTCAAATGGAATCTATATAAACATATATTAATTCAATCATTACTATCTGAAAATAGTGTGCCAAGGTGTCTATGCCCACGTTAACTCTGGCTCGGTACATACTGGAACATTTTCTGATGGATTATACAATGATCAGGTTTGGCGACAGTAAAATGGCAGCGGCGGCGTTGTTACTCGCGTTGCTAATGAAGGACTTGGGAGGATGGAATCCAACATTAGAATACTATAGCGGTTATAAACTTGACGACATAAGAGATATTTGCAATCTTTTAAATCAGAGCTTGCATAGGAAACACGAAGAAGCATTAAAGACTGTCCACAGCAAGTACAGCCACAAGTAAGTATTTACTTTTTGCTATGTATATATTGAACATGTTACACTTTATATATTTTTATTATACACGTTATAATTTATATATCGATTTTATTTGTATTCTAGGATTTTTTTTGAAGTAGCAAAGCTGCCCCTAAAAGAGACTTTAGACATATAAATAAAAAGAGTACTAAAGTAACTTGTAAATCCTAAAAATATAGTATGACAAAGAAACATTGTCGGACATATGCATACAATGTATAAACGGAGTATAAAGGTCTTTGAAGAAGAGCAAGAATGTTGAGAACGAATCGACCGATTATGTTTGTAATTAAGGACGTAATGGCCAAATGTTAATCGAGTCATTGTATGTCGTAGCTGATTTCAAGTTGCGCGATTATAGTCTTAGGACCGTAAGTAAAAGAACCGATTGTTATCCCGCTGTTAATATTGCAGAAAATAATGCTGATTATTCAATCGCAAGGGTTTGATGGAAGAGCAATTCAAGAAACTATGAACAACGAATCTATGAAATAGATCCGTGGAGCGGGTAAAACAAATTATAATTATTAATATTAACAGCGGGATAACAATCGGTTCAGGCCTGAAGAAAGCACTAGCAATTTTTCTGCAAGGATAGAAAAAAAAACCAATTAATCGACCGATCGATATAGTCGACCTCTGCCGCCGTTTCTCTCGATGGGCTCATTTTCACATTGCAATCATAATCGTAATAACAAATTATCGCATTGCACTCAGATATAAATAAAATTACAAAACTTCACATATATCATCATAAAATAAAAAGACCGTTACAAACTTAGTTTATATATATACTATCCTATAGACATACATTACTATCCTAGCTTACTTTCTTCAACATGTTGCATGGAATAAATTGTTTTATATGTATTGTTTTAAACTTCATATATTTCATCATAAAATAAAAAGAACGTTACAAACTTGGTTTACATGTATATACTATTCTGTACACATACATTACTATTCTTACCCTAGTAGCACAGTGCATTGGCGCAATATTGGCAAATGATATAAATGCAATATTATATATTGGCTCTGAATTGATTTTCAATATTGGTCCAATATAAAAAAGTGGACGCCTGCTGTTATATATCCAATATCTAAATGGCAATATTGGTCCAATTGCATGGAACCAATGTTAAGTAACGATATATTTACCTAATTTTTTATATTGGATATTAATTGCATCCTAATGTGAGACCAATATTGTAAGATACAATTTTTTCTCGTTAAGCCAATATTGTTTGAGAAACACATTGACATTGCATATTGGACCAATGTTGCGTTAAATATATTACCATTGCATATTGGACCAATGTTGCGTTCAACACATTAGCATTGTATATTGGACCAATGTTGCCTTATAATGTTATTTTTATATTGGACATTGATTGTGTTCTAACATATATTGGATTAATATTGTAAAGTTGTTGTTTTTTTTGTCATACCTAATATTTAATTCTAATATCTAGCCAATGCATTAGTTTTTTCTTGAACAAACATTGATGATTTTTCCAAATCATGGATTTAAATCTATATTATAATAAAAAATTGAGCGTTGTAAATTTAATTGTAGAACAGATTTTGCACTATAATATGCAACATAAATTCACGGCGCTTAATTTATGTTGCATATTATAGTGCAAAATCTGTTCTACAATTAAATTTACAACGCTCAATTTTTTATTATAATATAGATTTAAATCCATGATTTGAAAAAATCATCAATGTTTGTTCAAGAAAAAACTAATGCATTGGCTAGATATTAGAATTAAATATTAGGTATGACAAAAAAAGCAACAACTTTACAATATTAATCCAATATATGTTAGAACACAATAATTTAATTTATTTATAATTTGAAAAAAATTATAGAACAAAATTATATATTATTTCTTTTATTGAATATTATTATTGGTCAAAATAATTAATATGATTGTACGATGTTTATACATATATTTTATTAATAACGCATATTGTATATATGTCTTATACATTTATATTACATTAGTACATTAGTACATTAGTACATTAGTTTTGTATGTCTTACACGCGTGTGTGTGAAACGTTATATATTATATTATAAACATTTGTAATGAGTAAAATAATAAGTGTCCTTAATAATTAGATTAGAAATATCATGCACTGCTAATATAAAATATTAAAAATAATAAAGCGTTTTACATAAAAGATATATACATATATGTGTATATATATATATATATATATATATATATATATATACACACATATATATATGTATATATAGAAAAAAACATTTTAGACACAACATAAGAAAAAGTATTGTTCTCTTATAATACAGTAACAAAACAATTTTGTTTAAATAAAAATATCTTTCTACATGTATTATATCTTAAAAAAAAAAGTTGAATACGCAAATAACTGAAAAAACATTAATTGGCCGTGTTAGCTCTTTCTTTTCTTCCTCCTTCTCTATCTCCGCTTTCGGCAAGAAATTTAGATATTCTTTTAAAAATTTCATTTTTTGTTGCATTTGGCAACTTTCTTGACACTATTTCTATAAACAAAAAGAAAACTTAGTGTAAGGCTGAGTTTTCACTGAGCGCGTCAAGTAAACTATACTAAACTATACTATAAGTTTATTTCTAAAGAATTAAAATATTTTATTAAATCTCAAATGCTTTTACGGAGTTATTTTAATTTTTTTTTCAAGTACAACCTAAGAAGCATATTATTTTATAATAGAAAAAAAGTAAAACAAAATTTACCAAATACTGCAGTAGAAATTTTTGTAGCAGAAAAATCAAGTTTCTTTTTCTTTCCGCAACCACTGAACTGTATGGAAACAGCTTTTTTCATAATCAGTTTCATCACTGATGGCACCAACTGGTTAACTGTTTCTCCGGACGCAAAATTTAGATATCTTATCTGAAAATTAAAATATTGATAAACATAATATAAATATTTAAGATAAATAATTTGCTTGGAAAATTATGGATTATATTACAATATCTCTATTTTATTGTACATTATTTAATAAAGAAAGTAATAATCTGAATTTCTGTACTCGTTTCTTTTTTCGACGCTTTTATGCAAAATATAATCTAGTATAACACATGCTCATCTGAAAATTTTATAATATTAGCCCTAGCTCGCCACATTTTAGTCCAATGGACAGCTGAACATTTTTCGGTTTTTTTAGTTTTTATATATAAGAACATAATTTTTTAGTTTTTACAATACAATTTTTACAAAACATGCAGTAGAAAAATTTCTACTGCAGTATTTGGTAAATTTTGTTTTACTTCTTTCCTATTATAAAATAATATACTTAACTAAAAAAAACTTGTACTAAAAAAAAATAAAAAGAAAATAAAATAACTCCATAAAAGCATTTGAGATTTAATAAAATATTTTAATTCTTTAAAAGTAAACTATATATATATATATATATTTTTTTTTAATATATTCTATTTTAAGTTTCGATTAGCAAGTTCAGTTCAAACTAAAATCATTTTCTTAACCTGATATTATTATAAACATCTTATTCAGATTCTGTATTTGCAATTCTTACATATCACAAGCTTAAAAATATTAATTAAAAGGAAAATGACAATGCGACAAAGTTGAACGGTCTCACAAACCAAAGAACTTAAGGACTCAAAAATAAATTTGGCTAGCTAGAGTTAATCAATGATTTATTTCATTATTTTTTTTCGTTATATATTTACCAGTGATGTAAAGTCCTCTTGAGAGTCTGCTAAAGATTTATCAATATCGTTGAAAGATTCTATAGTAGCAACTGGAAGTAGTCGACAGAATTTATTTATATTTATATTGTCATTTGTTGCCACTAAAGCATCTATTCCTCCTTTAATCTCTTGTTGATTTTGTTTTAATATGGCTATTTCAAATTTTAATTCTTCAAATATTGTAAAAATCTTAGTTAGAATTCCTGTGTAAAAAAAGATATAAAAGGTATAATGCTTATACTAACAAAAACAACTGTATAAAAAGTACAATTTCTTCTTATAAAAATCATAAATATTCTTATATAAAAAATTCTTATATAAAAATCAAGACGTAAGTAACAGAGTCTCACCCTCTTTAATATGTTTGACATTTTGTGAACCTGCAACTGTGGTTCCTTCAGTTCTTGCTATAGCAGATTCTGCTCTTTTATTGCTAAGTACAATAGTATTGTTCGTAATTTCACAATCTATTTGTACATTTTCCTGACATCCAACTTGTGATATTGGAGAATCTGTAATGTAATGAGAAAATGTATTAAATTTTAGAAATATTATTTTTTTTTAAATAGCCTTGAATAATATATTGAATCATTTCTTATGACAAAAATTAAAAAAAGAAATTGAAAAACAGTTGGGATACATAATATTATTTTATTAACAAATATTCTAAATTATTGCACTAAAATATATAATATTATATAATTATACATTATATAACATATTATAAAATGTAACATTATTTAATATTACATATAAAATACTTTAGAAATTTAAAAATATTTTAAATACAGAAAATTATTAAAATGATCATCATTTTCATCATCTTTATTTTATGTTCTCTACATATGTATGTATGTTATAGTGAAAGCGTGAAAATTAGTAAACAAATACATACTAGGGCTCTAATAACTAATTTAGAAGCATGTGTGTAATGGGATAGGAGTGGGGGGCTACGTATCCACCTTGCAAGAAAAAAACTAATTTAACTTAATCTGTATCATTGTGACAATAAGCCTGCTTTTTTTAGCTAAACTTCTTGCACGGTTTTTCCTCTTTTTCTTTTCACATTGAAGAGAAAAAGAGAAAAGATAAACCGTACAAGAAGTTTAGTTAAAAAGAACAGGCTGAAAGATGTTGCTCGTGGGATATAAAGCGTAAAATGTAGTAAATGTATACATTGACTAGTAAGTATATATTTACTGAATTTCACCCTTTTACTGTAGCATATATACATCTTACCTTCAAATTCAGGAAAAGGTGAAACAACGGGACGTGTAGAAATATTTTCTGAGTTCGTAGTCTTCTTCTGAATTCGGTTTTTTGGCTGTGTGAGTGGTTCTTTTTGTGTGCTTTCTTCATCAGAAGATGAAGATGCATCATCATCAATATTATGAAATCGAGCAGGCATTTTTTTCTGTCGTTTCGAAGGAAGAGATGTCTCCGAATTCGAGTCACTGCTTAATTGTGATGTATCTTCTGCCTTTTGAGCTTTTTTTTCAGCATTAGCAAGAGTGTCTATAAAAAAGAAATTTATTTCAATAAATGCTGTGTCAAATAATAAACGTAAAAAATGAGAGTGTCTTGTTTGACCACGTTGCGATTGACCACAGCCACTCACAACCTCCAGTGCCTAGAGTTTTTTCATTAGATCAGTTCTGTGAGTGGGCTGTGGTCAATCGAGTCCTACTCTAAAAAACTATAATAAAGTAAAGTAACAATTATTATATATATATATATATATATATATATATATATATATATATATATATATATATATATATATATATATATATATATATATATTAACCCTACAACTTTTGTCTCAAATATTTTTCTATAAAATGTTTTATTTTCGGAATATGTCATTGTTGCTGGACTTCATCCAGTAAAGAATTAAAAAAAAGATAAAAACAAAAGTTGTAGGGTTTAAAAAGAAATAAATAAAAAAGTGACTATACCTGCTTGTCCCAAAACTCTTATCTTAACAGAAGACCAATCGGCAGCAGGTTTAACACGACTCTTTAGATATCGTTTTAAAACTGATGGAATTATGCCTTTAGGCCACATTGCAGTTTCTTTATCAGATCCAGAAATCCAAGAAGAAGGAATAACTTCGACTGAATTCTCCTCGATAAACTCTACTATTGAATAATTTTTCATCTACATATAAAAAAATCCTATTACATTTACTATCTATTTTTCCAAAATAATCCAAAGTATTTCTGCAATAGTTCAATATTTCTTATAGACTGAACAATGCTATTACATGCTACATATATCAAATAAATGATATAAACATACTAACAAAAGAATCATACATTAGCAAACAAAAAAAAATATATATATACATATTATAAACTTATTTAGGTTACAGTGATTGTGTGTAAAAGAGGGTATGCAATATATGATGTATTGTCCTGAAATACAATACATTTGGCTTTTATTTGTGACAAATTAATTAATTTGAATGAATCTTGTAATTTATTAATTCTGAATATTTCTAATTTTTTAGATTCACAAGGATAATTGAAATAATTTTCATATTTTATAAACTGCTTACAAATTAAATAGATATGATTTATCTGTTGTAAACTTGTGATGATATTACAAATCTGTACAATAGTCCCATCTTTTAATAATGCATAACAATCAGAATCAGATTTATGACAAATTATAAAGTGATATTTATCAAAAATTATTTCCTCATATTGATTTACAGAGCTTTCTATATAAACAAAAAGCGGTCCACGTTTGTGCTTACGTTTTAATACTTGCTTAGAGCTATACTTGAAAGAATTGAAATATCTCTCCGACAGTCGTCGTGACAATTGTGATAATGGATTATTTCCAGAACGAAGAGATCTTTTTATCTTTCCAAGAAAATTTTCGAAATCAAAAGCACTTATATTATCCAATGGTTTACCAAAATTTCTTACATCATCTGGAAGGTGAATAAGACTGTGAATGTTGTAAATTGTAGAGCCTGGTCCAAAAAAGTCATCAAATGTTTTAACAAATTGTATTATTAAAGACTGTGCATAATTACATAAATTAACTGCTAACTTTGGATGGGAAAGAATAAATATAGCTGTATGAAGAATTTTGAAATGATCAATATAATTATCTGAAAGAATTCCATGAAAAACAAAAGGTCCAATATATAAGAGAAACAGACGTAATTCTGTAGCTTTCCAATTTTTAATTTTGTTTAAGCTTTGTGGTTTTTTTGCAAAATCTACAGGAATATGCTTACGCAACAACTGTAATCTTTCTGATAAAAAATTAACTCTCCTTACATTTAACTTACAATAATAATTATTTCCCTGTACTAATTGCAAAAGTATTCTTTTCATAATTCCTATATAAATTAAGTGCATTGGATCCAATATAAATCCCGTAACCATAGGAAACTCGATTTCCGCTAAAGGTGAAACACCATTGTGATGCTCGACTTGCGTTTGTAGCAAAAAGCTTGTATTTGTTCTTAATTCGACATCAATTTCGTTAAATATCGTCGCACCATATGGGTGTGCTCCTTTTTGTGTGCATCTCTCACAACCATAAAAGCCATTATGTCCTTTCACTTGTTTAATAAAGGCTCTAGCAGGTGCATCACAAATAAAACCCAAAATTGAAACTGAATATAATTTCGTATTAATAATTATTCCATCATCGCGAAGAATCTTATACTCGTGTATAAAATCTTTAAGATATTCATATATATTTGAAGGTTTTGATTTGCCACAGTAAATAGCGACAATAAAAGGTTCTAATTTATACAAAGATTGATCTATTTTACAAAGTATTGGCCAAAATTGGATTGAAGAACTGTTGGCTAATGGTATTCCATCAATATTCACAAATAGATTTATTTTTTCTAACGATTGTAGTACAGGTACTTCAGAAAATATTCTTTTCAAGTTATTAGCAATCCCAAAATAACTGTATTTACCGTCATGCATATTAAGAATAATAGCCTTTCTTTGCGTTTTTAATAAAGTTCGAGCATCACTAGGCAGAGTCAAATTATACTTTTGTAATATATGGATAAGAGAATTTAAAGCTAAATGAGAAATTTTAAATTCAACAGCCCACTGAGCAAGATTATTTGATAAGTTCGAGTTCGTGCAATCTTCAAATACATCACTATTATTACTATTATTACTAAAAAATTCTGCGTTATTATCATTACTACATCCTTCAGTTATATCATCATTAATTAAATAATTTTCTATTGAAGAACAAGATTCGTTATCAGATGCATTACTTGCACAATCAAAAGTATTATCTACGTTTTCTATCATATAATCATCGTTTAAAAAATCATATTTATTAAATTGTTGGCAATGCTCTGAAACATCAGACTCAAGAAGATATTTTGGTTCAATGGGTTCTTTAACTGTTTGACTATTATCATGAATTTCTCCTTCTTTATGAAAACTAACTTCTGTTTTACGGTATTCATCATCGTGTATTTCAAGTGCCGCTAAATGTTTTTTTACTCTTCTATTTATTAGTTGCCATTTAGCACGTCTTTTTGAGGACATTGCAATAACCAATAAAAACAAAAAAAAATGTATGTCTTAATTCACATATAACCCAAATAAGCTTTTCTTTATACGTTATTAATTTATACCATTTAATTTAGAAAGTACAAATCTTTTTTCAAGAGTAGGAAAGCGAGAGAGCACAGAAAATTCAAGAAGAACCTGCAAATAATAGTTTAAAATATAATACGTTATACATTTAATAATTTATTTTACATAGTTTTTCTGTATCACAATTATTTGTGTAACAAAACTCATATAGTTGAAGTACAGAATCGCACTACTGGAAGTCGATTATGTATCTTGAAACAAAGTAAAGATTGCAAAAGTGAACAGATTTACTAGATTTTGACAAATAAAATCGCAGATATTGAAGTAAATTTCCTCATTTTTATAATTTTTTTCCTTGTTTCAAGATACACAAATTCTTCCCTAGTAGCACAGTGCATTGGTTAAACATTGATTGGTCCAATGTTTAGCCAATGTTTACCAATGTTTAGCCAATGCACTGTGCTACTAGGGTTAGGTTATTACACAGATTTTCGATTAAAAAAAATAAAAATAAATCACAAACATAATAATGCTTAAATATTTGCATTTACTATTCGCATTTGTGTTGTGTATATTTATTTTCAGATATAAAAACGATTATACTTATATTCATGCTTCCAAGCATGCTTCCACAAAAATATATATCATTATATATATGCAAAAATATTTGTAAGGAATTTACTGTTGTTGCTAAGCTATTTAGCGGCGCAGAGCACCCGGTATTATAGCGTGCGTATCACGTTACCGTCGCGTGTCACGGTTTCTCGCCGATTGGTCAGCGAAAAACCGCGAATAATTTAACGTATTGCATTCTTTTAATATGTAAGGAATTTACTGTTGCTTAGTTATTTAGCGGCACAGAGCACCCGGTATTATAGCGTGCGTATCACATTACCGTCGCGTGTCGCGGTTTCTCGCCGATTGGTCGGTGATTTGAGGCTTACCTTTATCGGATATTTGTTTTCTCGCCAACAGAAAAACACACTGATGATGCAGGTTTCAGTATCAAACGTGTTCATGCACGATTTCGCAGTATGATACTGTGAGTGGAGATTGATCGAGAAAGAGACAACTGACTCTCTGGGGGCGTTCGGAAAGCACGTAGTTTCTACTGTAATACGTTAAATAATTAGTATTAAACATTATTGCATAATATATATGTACTTTATATAGATATATAACGTTCCGAAACGTCCGCTCAACCACGATTTTACTTTAAAAAAAATTGTACTGCACGTTATATGTACGTATTATATTATATTATAGATTTTCAGTAAAATTTTTGCCAGAGAGAACTTTTAGAATGAAGATACACGGTAGTGTCTCGCGCCAAGTACACGCGGACCGACCGTGACTCTATTACGCGACGCGACGATTTCCGAGTACTCGAGATATAATAACTTCAATTGATTAATACAGATATTATTTGAGACTTACCTTTATCAGATATTTGTTTCCTCGCCAACAGAAAAACACTGATGCAGGTTTCAGTATCAAACACTGATGCGTAGTAAAAAACACTGATGCGGTTTCAGCATCAAAACGTGTCCATGCACGGTTTCGCCACGAGGCACGAGGCATAAGGTATAAGGCGCACTGGCGCAGTATGGCGTGAGTGGAGACTGATCGAGAAAGAGACAACTGACTAGGGGCGTTCGGAAAGCACGTAGTTTCTACTGCTATGAGCGCGCTCTGTCCTTGTTCGATTGGCGGTAAAGCAATCGTCTACAATAGGTGCTTTCCATTTACATCAAAACTCAGATAATTCTCACTTGTGACGTCGCTCTATCCTTTTTGGGAATTAATGAATAATAAAGACAGAATGACATCACAAGTGAGAATTATCTGAGTTTTGATGTAAATGGAAAGCAACTAATGTCGCGTTCAGCAGACCAAGCCGCTCAGATAGCAATCAAACATGATTGGCTCTTACTTTTAGAAGTAAATTAATAAATAATAAATAAGTAAAAAATTAATAAATAAATAAAAAATTAATAAATAAATGAATAAAAAATTAATAAATAAATAAATAAAAAATTAATAAATAAATGAGTGAAAAATTAATAAATAAATGAATGAAAAATTAATAAATAAATGAATGAAAAATTAATAAATAAATGAGTGAAAAATAAATAAATAAATGAATAAAAATAAATAAATAAATGAATAAAAAATTAATAAATAAGTGAGTGAAAGATTAATAAATAAATAAATGAAAAATTAATAAATAAATGAGTGAAAAATTAATAAATAAATGAATAAAAAATAAATAAATAAATGAATAAAAAATTAATAAATAAGTGAGTGAAAAATTAATAAATAAATAAGTAAAAATAAATAATAAATAAATAAAAAATTAATAAATAAATGAATAAAAAATAAATAAATAAATAAATAAAAAATAAATAAATAAATGAATGAAAAATTAATAAATAAATGAGTGAAAAATTAATAAATAAATGAATAAAAAATAAATAAATAAATAAATAAAAAATTAATAAATGAGTGAAAAATTAATAAATAAATAAGTAAAAAATTAATAAATAAATAAATAAAAAATAAATAGATAAAAAATAAATAAATAAAAAATAAATAAATAAATAAATAAATAATTATAGCGCCGAAGACCATATTTTCTAGGTCTGCATTAAAAAAAAATCAACAAAAAACTATATTTTACGTGACAAATTATAGATTTTCTAGTAGCACAGTGCATTGGCTAAACATATTGGTAAACATTGGCTAAACATTGGTTATGTTGGGAGTGCATTGGCTAACACTTCCCAATACAATGCGAATATTGATTTCAGAATAAGTGCAAATGTATCGCCAATGTTACGTATCAATAAGTGCTCGGCATTGCGTTTACATTGCAAGTGCATTGGTCAACATTTCCCAATACAATGTGAACATTGATTTCAGAATTGACTGCAGTATATAAAGCCGTAAGCAAATTGGCCAATCACGGTTAAGCATTCTCCCAACATAATAAAAATGTTTGATTGTGATTGATTAATTTGCATGTTACAACTAAAAAATATAAAAATGACAAAGACAGATATCGGTTGTAACGCAACTTTTTGAACGTAGTCTTTGAATGACGATGTAGCCAAATAGAGGCACTCTCGTTTGGAACAATGTTTATTTCAATTAATTAATTAATCAAAGAACTATTTTGGCGGCTGATGCACTTCTAATGTAAACGCAATGCACTTATTGGTAATATTGGCGATACATTCGCACTTGTTCTGAAATCAATATTCGCATTGTATTGGGAAATGTTGGCCAATGCACTTGCAATGTAAACGCAATGCCGTGCGCTTATTGGTACGTAATATTGGCGATACATTCGCACTTGTTCTGAAATCAATATTCGCATTGTATTGGGAAATGTTGGCCAATGCACTTGCAATGTAAACGCAATGCCGTGCGCTTATTGGTACGTAACATTGGCGATACATTCGCACTTGTTCTGAAATCAATATTCGCATTGTATTGGGAAATGTTGGCCAATGCACTTGCAATGTAAACGCAATGCCGTGCGCTTATTGGTACGTAACATTGGCGATACATTCGCACTTGTTCTGAAATCAATATTCGCATTGTATTGGGAAATGTTGGCCAATGCACTTGCAATGTAAACGCAATGCCGTGCGCTTATTGGTACGTAACATTGGCGATACGTTCGCACTTGTTCTGAAATCAATATTCGCATTGTATTGGGAAATGTTGGCCAATGCACTTGCAATGTAAACGCAATGCCGTGCGCTTATTGGTACGTAACATTGGCGATACGTTCGCACTTGTTCTGAAATCAATATTCGCATTGTATTGGGAAATGTTGGCCAATGCACTTGCAATGTAAACGCAATGCCGTGCGCTTATTGGTACGTAACATTGGCGATACGTTCGCACTTGTTCTGAAATCAATATTTGCATTGTATTGGGAAATGTTGGCCAATGCACTTGCAATGTAAACGCAATGCCGTGCGCTTATTGGTACGTAACATTGGCGATACGTTCGCACTTGTTCTGAAATCAATATTCGCATTGTATTGGAAAATGTTGGCCAATGCACTTGCAATGTAAACGCAATGCCGTGCGCTTATTGGTACGTAACATTGGCGATACATTCGCACTTGTTCTGAAATCAATATTCGCATTGTATTGGGAAATGTTGGCCAATGCATTTGCAATGTAAACGCAATGCCGTGCGCTTATTGGTACGTAACATTGGCGATACATTCGCACTTGTTCTGAAATCAATATTCGCATTGTATTGGGAAATGTTGGCCAATGCACTCTCAACATTAATCCAATATTACATAATTATTGGCGTGCAATATCAAAAGTACACTGGCATTTATTTTATGACCAATATTGAGTTCATATTGGGAAATGTTGGCCAATGCACTCCCAATACTAATCCAACATTACATAATTATTGGCGTGCAATATCAGAAGTACATTTGCATTTATTTTTTGACCAATATTGGTTTCATATTGGGAAATGTTGGCCAATGCACTCCCAACATAACCAATGTTTAGCCAACGTTTACCAATGTTTAGCCAATACACTGTGCTACTAGGGTATAGATTTTCTTCAACATGTTGCATGGAATAAATTGTTTTATATGTTTGGCGCAAATATCATGGCGGAGATTCGGAAGCCTCCCGACAAGTCTGCGAACAATTTTATCTGTCATAAACTTAAGCCTGCAACAACAGCTATCTGTGTGATATGTGATGATGCATATCACCACAGCTGTTTGACTCAGAATATTGACACTTTTGAGTTTATCAGCAGAAACCTGATAATATGCCCGGAACATTCTGGCCTTAACCTAACCTCAAAGGACAAGGTAAAAAGTCTCAGTGAGCCAGCGAGACTACTGATTGCTGAAGTCAAAAAGACTAAAACTGAGGAACTGAGAAGAGAACTTCTGGAAGAAATTCATACCAAGATCAATGATTCTGATAAATCAGAGTGCAGTGATGAGAGTGTCTATAAACTATTAAAATCTGAAAACTTGTTACTTAGACAGTTAGTGAGTGAATTAACCGACAAGAATGATTTACTAAAGGAAAAACTGGAAAGGAATTCAAAAGCTAATGAACACAAAGTTATTAGTTTCTCAGATGTTGTAAAGAAACCTAAACCACAGCTAAAAAGAGTGCCAAATATAACGGTTAGAAACTCGAGTGAAAGTGATATAGACATTAAAGCTAAGGTTATTGAATGTTTAACAGCAGATAAAACTATTCAAACCAAAAACCTATTTTTTAACAAAAAGAAGGAACTAATCATAAGTTGTGTAGATAGTGGCAGCGCTGTTAAAACTGAGTCAATGCTGAAAGCTAAGCTGAATGGTCAATGGAATGTTACTAAAGAGGAACTGAATAACCCAAAAATTAAAATTACTGGTTTTGATAATTACACAAACATGACTGCACCGGACATCGAAATGGATATAAATGAAAGGAATTTTAGTAGTCTGACAAGTAAGGTTAAGGTTCTACACATGTACAAAAGTGCATATAGCAAGACGAGCACGGTTCTTTTGGAAGTCACTGCTGAAATCTATAAACAGGTCACTGAAAGCAATTCCAAAATTTGTGTAGGTCATCAAATCTGCAAAGTTTATGACCTCATAAACATAAAGCCTTGTTTTAAATGTGGTCGCTATGGCCACAATATTAAAAAATGCACTAATGCAACAATGTGCCTAAAATGCGCTGAACCACACAAAACCAGTGACTGCGTTAATGAAACAAAAAGGTGCTTAAACTGTATTTTTAGTAATAATAAATACAAAACTAATTTTGAATCTAACCACTATGCAATGGATTCTAACCTATGCATCATACTGAGGAAGAAGATAAATAGATATATCGATATGACTGACTATCCCACGAAACCTACTCTACCGACTGAGAATATGACATTCCATCAGCAGAAGGTAACAAATGGATTAAATCCTTTACAAACTCCGACTGCACCAATTATACCAGAGTATAAATCATCAGGAACGAGCACACCAGGATCACATACACAAATCAAGAGGGTGACAAGAACAAGGAACCAGCTTAATCAACAGGTGCCACCAAAGTTAAGAGACAATAAGGCAAGAGTGAACAAGCCTGTCAATACTTAAAATGGATACGTTCGACTTTTTAGATCTAATTCAAAAAGACTCTGTTCACAAAGAGAAAACTTGTAATAACATAAACGATTTCAATAGAGTTATTGACAGAAACAATGACACAATTATGCATATTAACATCAGAAGCATGAGTGCAAATTTTGACAAACTAAAAATACTTGTAGAAAGTTTAATAAATAAGCCGTCTATAATTATTTGCACTGAAACTTTTGAACAAATTAACCACAACATCTATGAACTAAAAGGTACTAACTACGAGTATAAGAGCTACTATAATTTTAGTAAAATCAATAGAAATGATGGTGTCATTGTTTTTGTTAATGTCAATCTAATACAAAATACGGAGGTAGTTGAATTGAAAAGGCTAAAAATTATAAACTCAAAGATAAAACTTAATAATGAGAGCAAACTTGAAGTTTCGGCTGTATACAGATCTCATGATATTCCCAAGTCTGAATTTATACTAGATCTAAATAAATATCTTATACAAAAGAAAAATGTCAAAAATCACCTAGTAATAGGTGATTTTAATATTGACTTACTGGAATGTGATCACTACAGCCAAGACTTTGTTTGTAACTTTTTTGAAAAGGGATACATCCCTGGTTTGGTAGGTATTACAAGGCCACCTATTGGCATTTCTAAAGGATCGTGCATAGATAATATTTTTATTAAAACCGACAATCTATCGATGGCCACCTACAAAATAAAGCTAGCTATCACGGATCATTACCCTATTTTCGTCGCGGTTAATAAGATAAAAAGAGTAAGAAGTGAGCCGACAACTGATATCAACTATAAGAAACTACTAGACATTGCAAAATCAAGAGACTGGCATGCCATTTTGGCGATTAATGATCCGAATGCTGCAATAAATAAGTTGTTATTCGAGATCAAACAATGCATTGAATTAGCCACAACCAAAATAAGAAAGAATAGACAGTTGGGTAGGAAGAACTGGATTACAGATTCTATAATAAAATCATGTGAAAAAAAACAACTATTGTATGATTTATGGCAATTAGATAAAAATAACGAGCAACTTAAACTAGAGTACAAAACCTATGCCAAAATTCTGGATAAAGTAATTTTAGATGCTAAAATAAAATTTGACAAAAACCTAGTTCAAATTAACTCAAACAATCCAAAGAAATTATGGGAAATAATTAATACAAAAATTGGTAAGAAAAAAAATTCTAATGATTCCATAGATCATATAATGGTTGACAATAACAGAATTACAGATAAAGTATTAATAGCCCAAAATATGAACAAATTTTTTTGTGAAATAGGTAATAAATTAAGCGCGAATATTACAAAACCAACTAATGGAATATTAAAAATGCCAGTTATGAACCCTAAGTCTATTTTTCTTAAGCCAACAAACATGCTAGAAATTACCAACATAATCAAGGATCTCAAATACAAAAATGGTGGTGTGGATAGGATTAATGCTAAATCAATAAAACTTACTAGTAATTTCATAGTCGAACCTTTAACACACATATACAATATGTGTATTGAAAAAGCGATCTGGCCTGATGCACTTAAAAAAGCCGAAGTTATACCGATACACAAATCAGGTGCAAAGCACGAAATTTCTAACTATCGACCGATTTCCCTCATATCAAACTTTGCAAAGATCTTCGAGAGAATTATTTATGATAGAATACATGATTTTGTCGATAAATACAACATAGTCTCTAAACGCCAATTTGGTTTTATGAGGAAGATTGGAACTAAGAATGCACTTAATAATTTAATGAAAATTTTGTATAATAACGTGGATCGGAGAATACCTACAATAGTAACTTTCCTAGATCTTGCGAAGGCTTTTGATACCGTTGACCACCGAATTTTGCTTGACAAGTTGTTTCATATAGGAATTAGGGGACAGGCGCTGGATTTACTCTCAAGCTATCTTAGTAACAGATATCAGATAGTTAAAGTCGATGGAAAAGAGAGTGACTCTCTACTAATAAATACAGGGGTCCCACAGGGTACTATCCTGGGACCACTTCTGTTTATCCTATACATTAATGATATCTTGCGAGAGATCCCCCTGGAAAATATTATGGCTTACGCGGATGATACGGCAATAGTAGCAACTGGTGAGAATTGGGATGATGCCCAGGATAACATGAATATTTTCTTGGGTGTGATATCTGAGTGGTTAGCTTTTAATAAATTATCTCTGAATGTTGACAAAACTGTATATATAACCTTCGGCAGCTACGTAGATAGTGTTCCATCGCAAACAATAATTAAGATAGGAGGTAGAGTAATTAACGGAGTAGAAAGTGTTAAATATCTAGGGATAGTCTTAGACTACAATCTAAAATGGCATAAGCACATCCAATACATAGTCAAAAAAACAAAATACCTTGTGTATATATTCTATAAAATTGCTAAGACAATGTCAGTTGAAACTTTACGAATGATATATTATGCTTTCTTCCATAGCATAATTAGCTATGGAATTACTGCTTGGGGAGGTGCTTATCGTAATAACATGGATATACTGCAGAAGTTGCAAAAAAAAATATTAAAAATAGTCAACAAAAATAATTTTGTGGTTCAAGACAATCCTCTTAACTTAGAACAACTTTTCTGTTTCGAGTCTTTGAGATTGCACTATGATGACCTCAAAAGGCAGTTTCAGGCTTCGAACAGTGTTACTAGGAACAAAAGTATTATAATACCTGTTAATAAGAAAAGAATTAGTGATAAGAACAGCGTTAAGAAAGCAATAGTTATCTTTAATGCGCTACCTAATGATTTGAAAACTGTAGATATTGTAAAACGTGCGCAATTGAAAAAAATCAAAGACTGGATCAAATCTAACTGTTAAATATACATGTAATATATATATATATAATGATAAGATTAGATTATATATTGGTTACATTGAAATGATCTCAGTAAATATGTAATTTATACTAGTAGATTAAGAAAAGATTTATTCTTGTTTTTAGTTTGTAAGTTTTAGTAAGTAAGTCTTTTGTTGCTATATTTTGTTCTTTTTTTTTGTGTACATTCCCAGGCCTGCGAACAGGTAACTACGTTTACCTTTGCAGGATTACGAGTATTAATACTCTGTAAATATATCTGGATAAATAAATAAATAAATAAATAAATAAATATGTATTGTTTTAAACTTCATATATTTCATCATAAAATAAAAAGAACGTTACAAACTTGGATTACATGTATATACTATTCTGTATTCTGTAGACATACATTACTATTCTTACAGACTTTCTTCAACATGTTGCATGGAATAAAAAAAAAATAAACTCGAATCTTTATTAATCAATGTTCATGCAATGAGATCTCACAGCAGAAACGAAATTTATATTGTTTTGATACAAAAATATATCTCTCTAATACTAATACCACACTAAATGCGGCTCGCGCGCGGCTTAAACTTAAAAAGTAGAAAATATCGTGCACGCTACTGTACACATGTCGTGAAACTGTGCGAGAACTGCGCGGGTCCGTGATATTTCCTATGCCTTTCACACTTAAGAGCAGTCTATTAAACGGACGCTCTCGCCAAGGTAGCGAGCGTACGAAAATCCTCAGGGATAAATAAAAGAAAAAAGGAGAGACAGAAACAAAGGGGCGGAGGAGAGAAAACAAACGAGTATAAAATTATGATAAAATTACGAAATATTAAATATATCTCTGCGCGTTAACAAACTAAATGTCGCTTAACGTGTTATTTGTACATTTTGTGCTAAATTCGACGGCGTGTCTCGCAGGTAACCTGTCTGTCTTATTTTTTTAAATCATGCCGGCGTACCAGTGCAAACAAAAATTAAAAAAAAATTAATAATAAAGGAAATAAAAGAAAAAAAAGAAAAGGAAAGATCGCAATACTGTAACAAACACGCATAAGAAACATCACCCGTTGGACGAATCGTAAACCTTATTTTAATACGTCTACTCTAGTAGAAAATTACCGCAAAAAGAAAAAGGAGAAACGAGGGCAATCCCTTCGCAGCTCTTTCCGGTTGAGGAGCGTGAATCTAGCGACAATTCTAACAAGCATGCAGCACGCTTTTACTGCAGAGTCCGAGCTAAACGTTATGGCAACAGCGAAAAAAAAATCCACGATCGCCCGTTCGGCCGAGGCTGGTAAAACGGGCGACAGAGACGGCGCGGAGACGGCCGCGAAAAGTACTTCTGGCTTTGCGGCGCGTAAAAGAGAGGTCGAAATGTGTCGGGCATTGTTAAACTTGTTTGGCACACTCCTGCGTCAAAGCGCACGCCTCTGGCTTAACTTCGACATCGTTGTTGCCGTTCATTTTCACCGGATGGGGAGGAATGAAGATGTACACACATTACAAATAAACTGTATGTGTGTACATCTTCATCGTCCCCCTTCCTCCTCTTCCCCTTCCTCCTCTTCCTCCTCTTCCTCTTCCTCTTAGGTGACGATTCCGTCCTGCTCGTTGCCATCTTTTTGCTGTAACAAACAGAAATTTATATATTTATTTTTATTTTTTTTACTGTAATAAATTGTTGATTTTTTGTACTTACGTTTCGCTGAAGTTGATGTTGGTGCTGGAGCCGGTGCCGATACTGGTGCCGGTGCTCCTGCAGCTGCCGGTGCCACTACCGGTCCTGCTGCCGTTGCCGGTGCCACTGCCGCTGCCGGAGCCGGTGCTAGCGCAGTTGCGGCGGCAAGTTCTTGCCTTAATTTTTTGTTTTCGGCTTGTAGTTGCGCAATTACAGCGCTGTTCTCCGCGCATTCCGCGTCGTGCGAAGACATATCGTTATCCTGAAAAATAAAATAAAGCATTATATTGCTGTCAAATGCATGCGTTAATGATTGAGTTCCAATATTCATTGTCAGTACTGAATCTATCATCAAGAGACACGGTAGTGTCTCGCGCAAAGTACACGCGAAGCGAGATGTATATTAAACTCACAAAGTTGACAGCGAATATCGGAACGTAGCCAATGATGCATAAAAATATCTCAAGAGACACGGTAGTGTTTCGCGCCAAGTACACGCGGAACGAGACTCTTTTATTACGCGACGCGACGCGACGCGATGAGTTGCGAGTAACCTAAGATTTTGAGAATATTAATTGTATACTTACAACAATCATATCGTTGTTTATATTTAGTTTCTTCTTGAATTGCTCTTCCATCAATGGTCTTACCAGATACGAAATCTTCTTCGAGATATTGGAAATATTACAATGCAGACAGTAACAGTCGGATCGTTGTCAATGGCTATCGGATCGTTGTCAATGGCTACCGGTAATGGCCGACTCGAGGCCGAGCGGATCCGCGCTCATGTAGCGCTAATCGTTTTTTGTTTTTAAAGGTAGATTTATAAAGGTCGTAACCGCGTTGGTTTAAGCCGTAAACCCTAAGAAATTGATCAATGGCAGTCGAATGTGAGAAGAATAATCAACTGTGATTAATTAATTTCTTAGGGTTTAATTACGGCTTAAATCAATATATAGTTAAATCAACGGCCTTTATAAATCGGCCTTATGGTACAATCTCATGATACGGAACGTATGAGCAATGCGCAATTGTTGGAATAAAGTCCGTCCAATCGCAGACATTCCGCCAATTGCGCTCTGCTAAAATGTATTTTCTAATTCTAATGTCCCATGGAGTAAAATTCACGGAAGCGCAATTGACGCTAGCCAATCACAAGACCCTTTTTGTAGATTCGTTTATTGTATCAATCAAAATAATGTATTTTACTAGCACGCACAGATTACGCTTCCACGTTTTCTGCTGCATAAAGAAATCGGCGGAATAAACGTAAAAAAAAATCGAACCAATTTTCGAACGTTCTGCCAATTCCGCATTGCGCATGCGTTTCGTACCATGAAATCATATCATTAAATTGCAAACACGTATTGTTGATCGATACGCGATTATCGACCTGGGATTACCGACTGTGATGCGAGTTTGTGCGATTATCATGATTTCTTAAGTTTTATGGTTGTAGCTTAGACTTTATGTGTCAGTGACACGATCTGATTGACTGCAGTGAATCGATCGAAGATTAATCGTGTATTAAATTAAACACATAATAATAAAGTAAAGAAGTAAGTACAGGGTATTTATTATCCTTTTCAGTGTATAGTTATATATATATATATATTAATATGTGTATATATATATATATATATATTAAATATTCATGTATTTTATAGGTTGTGTCTGACATTCAATGCAACTGTGTGTTTGCGTGTCTTGAGGTATGTATTTTGAAAAATGCATGTTATTATAATAACAGTTTTATTAATCAGAGCTCGGTAGTGCTATCTCCCTTTTACCTCGCTGTCCTGCGTGCAGTCTACAAATCGCTTGAGGCTCAGGCGCGTATAATTTATAAACAGTAGCTTTCTATGTCATCCATAAGGTATTATTGTTGACATATCCCAGTAGGTCTAATCCATTGATCCATTGATAACTGAAACGTTCCTTTAACTAATTGAACAAAAGTAGAATTAAGTAATTATTGAAATGAAGAAAATTCAGATTGATCTTTTATACAAGCAAAAGCGGGAACATCAATCTGCATATTGCACGTAGCAAGCCGCATAAGACGTGGTAAAGAATTATCATCACCGATGTCAATCATTTGAATTCTGTTTCTGTTCAATTAGTTAAAGGGTTATTTCAGTCATCAGTGGATTCGGCCTACTTAAAAAAAAAAACGTCAACAATAGTACCTCATGGGTTATATGGAAAGCTATTATGTCTGTTCAGTTAGCACCTCCCCCTTCCACAAAAAACCGGAATAACACATGCAGAAATTGAATGCTCTCTATGTGCTTCATGATTTTTGTACTCAAGCGGTTTCGCAGGAAATCACAATTGAAAGTGGGGGTGCTGGCTTAACATAAGCTAGCATCCACACTCATTAAAATTACATATAATTTTAAATGCCTCAAAATTAGTCTGTCTGTAATAGTTTAATTTTAAAAGATATACGCAAATAAAGATCTATACAGGATGAGGCAATAACTATTACTACCTTAAATATATTTGAATCTATAAGGAAGGACCAGAGAAAAATTAGTGTAACCAAAATGTACCTTACGAAGGAGAAGTGAAGAAAAAAACGATTGAAAAATATATTTTTGTATTGAATGAAATTTACGTTTAAAGAAGATGTTTCAAGTGATGGCCATCATTATCGATGCAAGACTGGATTCTTTCGATCACTGATTGGCTTGCTCTTTTAATAACGTCGGGAGTTATTGATGCACAAGCTGTAATAATCTGTTGTTGCATGTCTTGATTGCGAGAAATAAACTCAATGAAAAATTTACCAATCACTGAATTGGACGTAGGAATTGTATAGTGTGGCCAGTTTACTTTGTTAGACTTGACACCACTGGATTTCTTTTTATGGAGAACCCTAAAGGGCATAGTCTATAAAGAAGAACCAACTACAGTTCAAGGCATGCAACAATGGATTATTACAGCTTGTGCATCAATAACTCCCGACGTTATTAAAAGAAAGAGCAAGCCAATCAGTGATCAAAAGAATTTAGTGTTGCATCGATAATGATAGCTATCACTTCGAACATCTTCTTTAAACGTAAATTTCATTCAATACAAAAATATATTTTTTAATCGTTTAAATCTTGTTCAATGATCTTGTGTCATGAGTTTTGAACTTGATTTCAGCTCTTTTATCATGTTATTGAAAAATATGTACCAAATAAAAAAAAATGTAGATGACCTTGATATCTCCGAAGCGCCTCTACCTGGACAAAAATTATTGTCGCTATAGATAGCCTCCTTCGTACCATATAATTTTAGTTACATAATTTTTCTCTGGGTCTTATACACTCCTCACAAAAATTAAAGGAACACTTAAATTTTTTTAAAAACTAGGCAAAATTTGAGCAGCTGTATCTTTGTTAAAAATGAACGAAATTTAAGTTTTAAAAAAAGGTTTTAAAGCTTGAAATCTCTACTTTCAGAAGATCACTATTTTCTTTTAGTTTCTGTGAGTTTGGTAATTTTTACATATAGAAAATCACGACCTGGACAAAATGGAAAATTTTCTTCTCACTTTGTGGGCCTGTCACGTGCCCCAAAAAATCCTGCAAAATTTTTTGACTTTCCAATGTAAAAGCTCGAAGTTTTCCCTACAAAATCTTTTTTTGAAAATGTTTCTACGATTTTTTGTTACTGAGTTATCGCGGATTGAATAAGAAATGAGCATTTTGACTTTGATTGCTCATAACTCCGTTAAAAATCATCGTACCGCAATTCGCAAAATGGATTCCTAAAGCTAAAACTTTGCTCTATCAAGTGGTATAATCGCCAATTTTTTTATAAAGATTTTTGGATACATTACAAGTGAGTAAAAATATTGTAAAAATTTGTAATTTTTTACTTTCTTATTTAGATCCAAAAAACAATTGTGCAGATAAGTACCTTACATTTAAAAAAATTTGCCGAATAGCTATGAGATTTTCTTCATGGTGGCCACTATGGTTTTACGGGGCAAAACGTACAAAAAATTGTGAAATTGCTTAATTTCAGTGAAAATCAAGGAAAAAAATTAAAAATAACGTTTGGCGGACGTTAAAAAACTGTTTTGAATTACGCTGACAATACATTGAAAATGAGTAAGTGTCAGCATAAGCTAGAAAAACTTTTTTTAATAAAAAATTATTGTTTTGTGTTTTAAAAATTTGAAAAAATACCGCCGGCATTAGCGTTACCCAAAGCATACAAGGAGATTGCCCGGTCAAATTTACGCTTTGTTATGCATGCGTGCGCCTGCGTGTGTGTATGTGTGTCATTCAGCTGAGACCCCGCTACTCGTCACTTTTGCAGTATTTTATGATTCCAAACTCATTCATGACTGTGTATGCGTACGTGCGCACGCGCGTGTTTGTATTTCTGTGTATGTATGTATGTGTTCCGTATGCGTGTGTGCGTGCGTACATGCGTGCGTGAGTGGATAGATTGTCATAGGTGGTAAAATAAATTTTTTCAAATTTCAAAAACACAAAATATTAATTTCTTATTAAAAAAAAGTCTTTCTAGCTTATACTGGTATAAATTTGAAAAAATTTATTTTACCACCTATGACCATCTATCCACTCACCCACACACGCACGCATGTACGCACACATACGTACACATGCATACATACACACATACGCGCGCAAGCGTACGCACACACATCCATAAATGATTTAGAGTCATAAAATACTGCGAAAGTGACGAGTCGCAGGGTCTCAGCTGAATGAGACACATACACACACGCAGGCATACGCGCTTCTGCACAATTGTTTTTTGGATCTAAATAAGAAAGTAAAAAATTGCAAATTTTTACGATATTTTTACTCACTTGTAATGTATCTAAAAATCTTTATGAAAAAATTGGCTATTATACCACTTGATAGAGCAAAGTTTTAGCTTTAAGAATCCATTTTGCGAATTGCGGTACGATGATTTTTAACGGAGTTATGAGCAATCAAAGTCAAAATGCTCATTTTTTATTCAATCCGTGATAACTCAGTAACAAAAAATCGTAGAAACATTTTCAAAAAAAGATTTTGTAGGAAGAAATTCGAGCTTTCACATTAGAAAGTCAAAAAATTTTGCAGGATTTTTTTGGGCACGTGACAGGCCCACAAAGTGAGAAGAAAATTTTCCATTTTGTCCAGGTCGTGATTTTCTATATGCAAAAATTACCAAACTCACAGAAACTAAAAGAAAATAGTGATCTTCTGAAAGTAGAGATTTCAAGCTTTAAAACCCTTTTTTTTTTAACTTAAATTTCGTTCATTTTTAACAAAGATACAGCTGCTCAAATTTTGCCTAGTTTTTAAAAAAATTTAAGTGTTCCTTTAATTTTTGTTAGGAGTGTAGATTAGAATATATTTTAGGTGGTAATAGTTATTGCCTTACCTTGTATACTATTGATATAAGAGTAAAGTATTAGTTAAAATACAGATAGCAAATTAGTTTTAATCTTAAAATGTTCCTCAATTTATGTGTTTCCAAAATATGCATAATGAGATTTTCGTGTTCATCCCCTTTGGCCGACCCGAACGTAAACACCCCATACGTACAAGAGTAAAGTACCAGTTAAAATACAGATAGCAAATTAGTTTTAATCTTAAAATGTTCCTCAATTTATGTGTTTCCGAAATATGCATAATGAGATTTTCGTGTTCATCGCCTTTGGCCGACCCGAACGTGAACACCCCATACGTACAAGAGTAAAGTACCAGTTAAAATACAGATAGCAAATTAGTTTTAATCTTAAAATGTTCCTCAATTTATGTTTCCAAAATATGCATAATGAGATTTTCGTGTTTATCCCGTCTGGCCGACCCGAACGTGAACACCCCATACATACAAGAGTAAAGTACCAGTTAAAATAAAGATAGCAAATTGGTTTTAGTCTTAAAATGTTCCTCAATTTATGTGCTCCCAAAATATGCACAATAAGATTCTCATGTTTATTCCCTTCGGCCGACCCAAACGTGAGTACCCCATACGTACAAGAGTAAAGTACCAGTTAAAATACAGATAGCAAATTAGTTTTAGTCTTAAAATGTTCCTCAATTTATGTGTTTCCGAAATATGCATAATGAGATTTTCGTGTTCATCCCGTCTGGCTGACCCGAACGTGAACACCCCATACATACAAGAGTAAAGTACCAGTTAAAATAAAGATAGCAAATTGGTTTTAGTCTTAAAATGTTCCTCAATTTATGTGCTCCCAAAATATGCACAATAAGATTCTCATGTTTATTCCCTTCGGCCGACCCAAACGTGAGTACCCCATACGTACAAGAGTAAAGTACCAGTTATAATACAGATAGCAAATTAGTTTTAATCTTAAAATGTTCCTCAATTTATGTGTTTCCTAAATATGCATAATGAGATTTTCGTGTTCATCCCCTTTGGCCGACCCAAACATAAACACTCCATACATACAAGAATAAAGTACCAGTTAAAATAAAGATAGCAAATTGGTTTTAGTCTTAAAATGTTCCTCAATTTATGTGCTCCCAAAATATGCACAATAAGATTCTCATGTTTATCCCCTTCAGCCGACCCAAACGTGAGTACCCCATACGTACAAGAGTAAAGTACCAGTTAAAATAGAGATAGCGAATTGATTTTAGTCTCAAAATGTTTTTCAATTTATGTGTTTCCGAAATATGCATAATGAGATTTTTGTGTTTATCCCCTTTGGCCGACCCGAACGTGAACACCCCATACGTACAAGAGTAAAGTACCAGTTAAAATAGAGATAGCAAATTGGTTTTAGTCTTAAAATGTATATAGTAGATACGGAAAAATATTTCAGACAAAAGTTGTATGGTCTAAAGGAGGACACATGATTCCGATGTCAGCCATGTCGTAGATATTGTGGTTTTCAAGAAATTTCAAACACGACTAATTTCTTAAATAGAACTTGATATTTTCCTTGAGATTAAAGTTGTACATCTCGTGAAGATGTTTCCAAAATACTATAATAAACCTCTCTTTCGTTAAGAATTTCCTATTTTAAATTTTGTCATTTAATATAATTATGAAATATCTCGTAAAATATTCACTTTTCGATGACTTTATTTTGATACTTTTACACGTAGAATAATAAAAGGAATCAATAAAAAAAAATATTTTTAGAGCTTGATTGCATTTTGTAGATTCTACGTATAAAAATATCAAAGTAAAGTTATTGAAAAGTGAATACTTTATGGCCGGTATTCATAGTCGGTTCTTATATTTAAGACTGTCTTAAGTACAATTTTAAGACGTCATGAACCAATCACACAGTCGTATTAGCATCTTAAGACATTACTTAAGGCGGTCTTAAGATAAGAACCGACTGAATACCGGCCTATGAGATTTATATTTTATATAAAAATATTATGACAAAATTTAAAATATCAAAAATTAAAAATATGACAAAATCAGGAAATTCTTTACGAAAGAGAGCTTGTTGTGTAATGATAATCTGATTCGTGTTGCGCCGAGTACAAGAAATGTCAAGCACGTAATTCGCAAGGATGACAGGAACGTAGAACGCAAGGATGACAGGAACGTAGAACGCAAGGATGAATGGCGCGCAGAGCAAGGATGTCTAGCACGCAGATCGCAGGAAATCAGGAACGTAGAACGCAAGGATGAATGGCGCGCAGATCAAGATGTCTAGCGCGCAGATCGCAGGAAGCAGGAACGTAGAACGCAAGGATGAATGGCGCGCAGATCAAAGATGTCTAGCGCGCAGATGATCTCGTTGAGCTGAGCGGTTATCATGGGATAGCGGTAATCTCAGTCGCGATGTATCTCATTCAGTCGCGGGTATCAACAGAGTAACGTAAAGTCATCAGTCACGGTTATCAGATCAAAGTAGCGTAAACAACAGTCGCGGTGTATCATATAGTCCTCAGAAATCTCTCCGACAGCCGTGTGCCACGCGGTAAACTCGGGCAGCCGTGTGCCCCGGCAGCCGTGTGCCAAGCGGTAAACTCGGGCAGCCGTGTGCCCCGGCAGCCGTGTGCCTAACGGTAAACTCGGGCAGCCGTGTGCCATGCGGTAAACTCGGGCAGCCGTGTGCCCCGGCAGCCGTGTGCCATGCGGTAAACTCGGGCAGCCGTGTGCCACGCGGTAAACTCGCAACATCGTGTTGCCCATCTCCACAACATCGTGCTCGAACGAAACATTTAGGAGATATAATTAATTTATGTTCATTCGCATATGATAATACTCGTATTTTGGTGCACTTCACGTAATGGATGAATTATCGGAATCGCTCGCATAGGAACAATGTCGAAAAGAAACAATGTACGTACGCATAAGGATAATACCGGGTCACCCGACACGAACTTGTACTTTGCAATGCGGATATCGTATCAAGAGTTAAAGCAATGTCGAACATATCACGCGGGCGCTTAACGATAAAATAGCGAGAATGATTGTACAAGCACTGCACGTAATACCGCGGAGATTAAATCGAGAAATGAACAATGTCACAACCGGCTACGAACACACGCAATAGAAAGATATCGAAAATGCCCGCACACGAAATGCACATATAACGCGGATGTCAAACCGAACTTTACGTAGTCGCGCGGTAAGATAATGGCGAGAATAGCCACAATGCGTTTCATGAAATACCACGGCAATTGAATCGGGTAATCAAACCTGAAGCCTCTCTCGAGGTAGAAGCGACGACGTTCAAACTTTCGGGCGTCTCGTTTTCGTATCACTAGGGAGTGGATAAGGAGGATGTTGAAATAGAAAACGGTGGCGTAAGGACGTCCTGTCCGACCTCGTCGTTGTCTGCCGCGGCTCCGTCGAAACTCCGCTTTAAATCTCGGTGTCACATGTAAATCCGGGATTCGAACCGCACTTTTTCCGTAGAAGTTTTCTTCGCATCGATACACGTATTGAATCCGTCACGCTGACTCTTACTCTCGGGGTCGTTACAAAATATCTCGTGAGAACGAAAACGATCGGCCGATGCAAGAAGAAGATGGCAAAATTAACGAACAAACAACCGTTGCTAAGGCCGATGCTTCACCGTTGCTGTGCTCGCTGACCGCGCTCGCTGACCGACGCGCTGTCTCCGATCACGCTCGCGATACGGCGCATTTTCAAATCGTCGCCGATGATTTCGAAACAGAGCTTTATTATAGTGTTTTGAAAACGTCTTCACGAGATGTACAACTTTTATGTCAATTATAAAGCGCTCCTCCGAATATTTTATCGTGCGCGCAGCAATGTAAAAGGTGGACTATTCCTTCTCATCAAATCGCGCAAATAGACACATTGATTCGTGTATTTAACCAGTTCTACCTGTTTACGATAAATGGTGTGCTTATTATTTGACATCCTGTATAATTAAAAAAAGCAAACTTTTTATTACATACATATTAAAAGAAATATATGTTATTAATATTAATGAAAGGTTAACTGAAGATATAACATATTTATTGATGTAAATAGTTATCAAACGTTTTTAAAGTAACTTTATTCTGTAATTATTATTCTTGTATTAAAATTAAAATAATATTAAAAAATTTAAATGTAACTACCTTTTTGTCTCCATTATCAATCAAATTTTTATTTAAAAATGATGTAAGGAGTTTAATGTTATATTATTTCTATTTGTTTTAGATTGCCTTTTATTTTATACAGGTAAGTCTCTCTCTCTCTCTCTCTCTCTCTCTCTCTCTCTCTCTCTCTCTCTCTCTCTCTCTCTCTCTTCCTTTCCTCTCTCTCTCTCTCTGCTATATTGTATCTTTGCCCTATAGCTTATGTTTGGGCATAATAAACAATCAATCAATCAATCAATCAATCTCTTTCTCCCTCCCTCTCTCTCTTCCTCTCCCCCTCTCTTATTCTCTCTTTCCCTTCTTTTTCTCCCCTTTTAATTTTCTTTTTTTCTCTTTTTTTATTGGCTGCTTTGCACCTTTAATAGTCGGCTGCATTGCGCCTTATAAAAATCGGCTGCTCTGCGCCTACAAACATCGGCTGCTTTGCGCCTTTAAACATCGGCTGCTTTGCGCCTTTAAAAGTCGGCTGCTTTGCGCCCATAAAAATCGGCTGCTCTGCGCCTATAAACATCGGCTGCTTTGCGCCTTTAAACTTTGGCTGCTTTGCGCCTTTAAAAGTCGGCTGCTTTGCGCCCATAAAAATCGGCTGCTCTACGCCTACAAATATTGGCTGCTTTGCGCCTTTAAACTTTGGCTGCTTTGCGCCTTTAAAAGTCGGCTGCTTTGCGCCCATAAAAATCGGCTGCTCTGCACCTACAAATATCGGCTGCTTTGCGCCTTTAAACTTCGGCTGCTTTGCGCCTTTAAAAGTCGGCTGCTTTGCGCCCATAAAAATCGGCTGCTCTGCGCCTACAAATATCGGCTGCTTTGCGCCTTTAAACTTCGGCTGCTTTGCGCCTTTAAAAGTCGGCTGCTTTGCGCCCATAAAAATCGGCTGCTCTGTGCCTGCAAACATCGGCTGCTTTGCGCCTTTAAACTTCGGCTGCTTTGCGCCTTTAAAAATCGGCTGCTTTGCGCCCATAAAATAAAAATCGGCTGCTTTGCGTCTTTAAAAGTCGGCTACTTTGCGCCTTTAAAAGTCGGCTGCTTTGCGCCCATAAAAATCGGCTGCTCTGCGCCTACAAACATCGGCTGTTTTGTAAAAATCGGCTGCTCTGCGCCTATAAAAATTAATTGCTTAGCGTTTTAAGAAATCTGTTGTGCGCCTATTTTATACAATGTCTCTAAAGACTCAAAATATTATTTTAAAGCCTGCAGACAAAGATATAATTACCCGAGGCGAATGGCTTACGGACGTACATATTGATCATTTCCATAGACTTTTACAAAGTTGTTCAGATTATAGACCTATCGAAATACAATTGCCTGATACGATTCAACCTGTATCACAAGATAAAAAACACATTCAAATATTATATAGTTTGTTACATTGGGTGTGTAGCTTTTATGATACAAAAAATATATTTATATATGATTCTTTAAGTAATAAAACATTGTGTAAAGATCATGAGCAATTCTTGGAAAAAATATTTCCAACACATGACTTTAAAAAACAAATCAAATTTCCTACTGTGCAACATCAATTGAACAGTAGAGATAGTGGTGTTTTTGCTATAGCTTTTGCTACTTCGTTGTTATTCAATATTAAACCTGACAAAGTAAAGTATGAACATAAGTTTATGCGTTCACATTTGATACAAATTTTGGAAAATAATGTTATTGAACATTTTCCTCAGGATTTGCAATGTGCTAATCCTCAAAAAGTACTTCCATTAGCAGTGATAAGAGATAGAGAGACTAAAGCGACTGCTCAACGTATGAAAAGACATTTTAAAAGTAATTACGCTAAAGAATGTCGGGCAGAAAAACAGAATTTAGAAAAAAAAGTAATTTTAAAGCCTAAAGAAAAAAATATAATTATTCGAGGCCGATGGATTGCGGACAATCATATGGATCATTTCCATACACTTTTGGAAAGTTGTTCAGATTATGAACCTGTCGGAACATGGCGAATCCAAAGGCCTGAATTTATTCAACGTATACCAGAAGATAGAAAACATATACAAATATTGCACAGTTTGTTAGCTCCATTCAATTGTTCAGATCCAAAACTTAATAATAAGGGTGGACATTGCCCAGATAGCACAAGACGTCCTCAGGATCGTCCTCAATATGTCCAGGATGTCCTGGGATATTTTCAGGATATTTAGTTGTTTTCCAGATAGCCAATAACATCCTCGGAAAATCCGAAGGACATCCAGGACAACATGTATTGTCGTAAATATTTTATATAAATATTTTATTTGACTTCATTAATTGTTGTGAAATACTTAAAGTAATTTCAGAATATTAAGTACCGTAATAAATTATAAATTTTTCATAAATGTTTGCTAGACTTAAATAGCATAAAAAATCCTAAAATCATCCTACGCATGTCCAGGATATCTTGAGGAGTATCGCAGGATATCCTGAGTACATCCTGTAAAACTCCTCAGGATATCCTGGACACATTTTGGATGATTTTAGAATATTTTTTACGTATTTGGAATGAGTGAAAATAGCAATAACTGATTTTCATCAATCAGTTATTTCTATTTTCACTCATTCCAAATACGTAAAAAATATCCTAAAATCATCCAAAATGTGTCCTGAGGAGTTTTATAGGATGTATTCAGGATACGCCGCTAGGCGGCGCATAATGGTAAGACTAACTCGTAAGAAAATTTCAGTTGTGGGCTAATATAAGCAGGTCTACGGCAAAGCAAAATTATGACATTTGCAAGATGTGTATATTTTTGAAATATCAAGAATTATATTTTTCAGATGTTAAAAAAATCTTCCAAACAAGAAACAATTATTATTGATTGGGTTAATAGCTCGATTTCACTTTTAGAATCTTTCCCTTCAGACGCCTAAAAAATGTCCATAACGTATCCCATAGAAGTCCTCAGGACGTCTGACAGGATATCCTCATGATGTCATGAGGACTAGTATTTGGGTATCATTTACTATTCCTCAGGACATCCAAAGTGTATCCCGGGATTTAATTAGGATATCCCCAGGATATCCGTGTTGTCCGTCCTGGATGTCCTTTGGATTTCCCGAGGATGTCATTGTGCTATCTGGGTGGGTATGTAGTTATTACGATACAACAAAAATATATATCTATGATTCACAAAATAGAAAAAAATTGCACGAACATCACGAGATATTTTTGAGACAATTATTTCCAGACTACGACTTTGAGAACAATCCTGTCGAATTTCCTACTGTGCAATATCAACAAAACTGTAATGATTGCGGAGTTTTTGCTATAGCTTTTGCGATTTCATTATTGTTTGATATTAAACCTGACAAAGTTACATATGATTACAGAGTAATGCGTTCACATTTGTTGAAGATTTTCGAATCGAATACAATTGAACATTTTCCTCAAGATCCACAAAGTGATGCTCAGACAGTGCTTCCATTAGCAGTAATAAGAGATAGAGAAGCTAAAGCGACAGCTTTACATAGACATTTATCTCAGAAAGATTTATGTGAAAACATTAGTAATACTGGAAATAATTGCGCTGAGAAACGTTGTCGAGAGGAACAAGACTCGTCAGAAAATGATCGTGCTAAAAAACGGCGTCGATATAAAAATTCAGACAATTGTGTTAGTAATACTAAAATTCAACGCGCTAAGAAACGTTGTCGACAGGAACAAGACTCGTCAGAAAATGATTGTGCTAAAAAACGGCGTCGATATCAGAATTTAGAAGACAATCGTGCTGAAAGACGACGTCAGTATAAAGATAACATAGCAAATATTCGTAAATGACTTTATAATAAACGATATTATGAGAGAAAGATAGTAAAAAGTGATTGTGTTAAAAGACGTCGTCAGTATAAAGACAACTTACAAAAGTATCGTCTTAATAAGCGAAAACATTATAAAGACAACTTACAAAAGTATCGTCTTAATAAGCGAAAATATTATAAAGACAACTTACAAAAGTATCGTCTTAATAAGCAAAAACAATATCTTATACATTCTCAGCAAGAACGAGATAGACAAAAAAATATTCTGATCGTAAATGGCTTTATAATAAGCGATATTATGAGAGAAAGAATTCTAAATGCGTACCTGGGAACAAAAATCGCGATATTGCCAAAAATATTACTAGAAAATATGCAAAGTTTTGGTCACGAAATTACATACAATTTCTTATTCCTGTGGCAATTGAAGACATCAAAAACAAACTTAATATTAAAAATCCTACTGAAGACGATTAGAAGCCGAAAGAATCTTACGTTGGTGTATGCGTATTCGAGATAGTTTTGTCAGCAAGATCTCTAAAATATTAGCTTTACTTAAAAAGAAATCAGAAGTGTGCTTGACTCTTGCCGCTGAATGTTCTATAAATGACGATAAAATACGTGCATTATGTGGCACATCGGGACATACAGCTTCATCCGAAAATTATTTTATCGACACATATCGTAACATTACTTCATCAGAACTGTTGGTAATTAACGAGAAAGGTAAAACTATGAATGTATTACCTTTGCAACAGGCACGAGTCAAAAAATCATGGTTGTGCAATGCTTTGTGTAAAATTTATGATGATTCGTTGATGAAGATTCTAATCAATCGTTATGAAAAATTCCTTAAAACGATATTTACCTGTACTTTAAAGAAAATACCACAATTGTTAGCAGATATTCATACATGTACGATAAATAATTCGGATAGAAAGGGTCACGCACATGCTTGTTACATTGATGCAACTCTTTGCAAAGCTCTATTTCTTCCTGTTTTATTATTATCACCTCATTTTCCAACGATGAGATATATTAAACGTTTAATTTATCAAATGACAAATTTATACGACAAAATGTTAAATCTGGAGAAAGCTTTAACTTCTGTTGATTTAGACACGTTGAACGAAATTATAATTTCGGCACAACAAAAAACATATATGTACAAACATCAGCAGAATCGTACTACTTTGAGTGAAGATGAAATCATGTCTCGCTTTAAAAACGCATTTAAAGCTTTTACTAAACGCTCCATGGACACACCTCGATATGTTTGTGCATCATGTGAGAGACTTTTATATAAAAGAAGTGTCTCTGAATTTAATAAGCTTAAAGCACGAATAGATATTCCAATTTGGAGAGATTTAATGGCGCATTTAGAAAAACATAATATTACTCCGCGATACATATGTCATTATTGTGAAAAAAAATTCCGTGACGGATTAATACCTGCGTATTGCGTTTTAAATGATTGTTTTGTACATGATCCACCTGAAGTAATATCATGTCTTAACCAGTTTGAAAAAATTCTCATACAAAGAGCTAAAGCTTTTCAAACTGTCGTTTCAATGAAACCTGTTAGTAACAAGAAATTGCCTCACAGACAAATGGCACAAAAGTAAAACGTAGAACGTTTCATTTACCGTTACCTTTACAAGAAACATTGAACAAAATATGTCCTGATACTGATCCAATTAATACCAATCACGAACTGTACTTTGTACGTGTTAGAGGTATTCCGACAAAATCAAAAATGATCTGGGAAGAAATGGTAGACGTTAACAAGGTTTTTGACGCTTTAATGTGGTTAAAAGAACATAATCCTTTATATTCTCATATTGTATTGCCAAATACTTGTAAGGAGTTCTCTTTACAAACGTCATTAATCAATCCAGAGTTTGAAATACAGGAGACAGAAAATGCTACTGAATCTGATTTGGATGACGAACGCAAATCGAGAACGCAAAAAAACAACGCAGACGCTACTTTAAATAAAGAGCGTAAGGCAATGTTAACTCAGGTTCTTGACGAAAATAATGATGATTATTACGAGCAATATACTATTTATCCTTTATATGAAAAAAAATCATGTAAAACTGATACGGTCTTATATCAAATGTTAAAAATAGCCGATACGCCCTTGGACAATCGTGAGAGATCTTTAGATCTATTGTATTTTCCAGATTTATTTCCTCTTGGTATTAATGGACGACACCAAGCTAGACGGGTTAAACTCCACGATCATGAATTTGATAAATTATGTTTGACGTCAAAACATCCACAATTCAGATTAAATAAACAATTCGTATTTTTTCTGTTCAATCTATACACTTTTCGTCAAATAAATCGTGGAATTTTTGCCAAACTATGTACAACTGAGCGTTATACGGCTTCAGAATATTTAAAAGCACTACAGACAGATGTATTAGAATCTAACTTGAGTACAATATTCGCCACTATAAGAAATACGGAACAATACTGGCGTATACCAAGAAGTAATTTAAGATGTATGACGCAAGAGTATGGACCTGCGCATGGTTCGTAACATGGAGTCCTGCTGAATGGCTGATGCCTGACTTAGCTGCATATCTTCGTGAAGTAAATGGATGGCCTGACGATTCGACGCCCATTAGTGTACTCGTTGCTAAGGATCCCCTGTCAACGTCAAGGTTTCTTGATACCAAATTCAAAGCATTCCTTGATTTTATCAGTTCCAAAGATAACCCGATCGGAAAAGTAGCGCATTACTTCTGGCGACGAGAATACCAAGGTAGAGGTATACAACATTTTCATTTATTAATTTGGATTGAAGGTGCGCCAATTATCGGGAAATCTTCTGTTGAAGAAGTTTCTCAATTTATTTTGCAACACATAACTTGTGAAATGCCAGATCCAAAGATTTCACCATTATTATACAAGCGAGTCAATACGCATCAACGACACAAACATAACGATTATTGTCTTCGTTCTAAAAAAGTAGGACGCAAAACGATTCGTGTGTGTCGTTTTGGGTTTCCTCGTCCTGTCATGGAAACGTTGATTTTGAAAGATGTCATAAGTTCGATAGCAGGTAGGAAACGATTGAAACATAGAAGTAGGCTTTACTATCTTCCTCGAAAACAGGCTGAGATCAATATAAATGATTATAATCCTATTTTTCTTACTCTATTAGAAGGAAATGTCGATATACAATATGTAAGCGAATCATCCATGTTGCTTACTTGGCATATCACTAAGTACGTAAACAAACCAGGAAAAAGTGAAATAAATGATGCTGTCCTTGATAGTAAAAATGAGAAAAAGGAATCGTTGTGTACAAAACTTTGGAAATATGCTTTGCGAGCCACGAGTCATAGGGAATGTGGAATTCTTGAAGCTTGTGATGCATTGCTGAGTAATTCTTTATGGGGGACTGATCCAAATCCGACTATAAAATGGTTGGACGTTAATCAGATACGACGTAGAAAAGTTAAAACTTATAAGGAAATTGAAGCTCTTGACGAAGATTCTACAAATATATTTTGTCCATCTATAATAGATGAAAATTATCCACGGAGACCGAAAGAATTGGAATCTATGTTTTTATATGAATTTGTACAGTGGTATGATATTTTGAAAAATAAACCACGAGGTAAAAATATTGAATACTACACGATGGAAAATGGTTATTATCTAAAACGGCGACGGCGTAGACGTCTTATTAATCACTATAAATATAATGTCAATACGCAGCCAGAAAATTATTTCTTTTCATTACTGCTCATGTTTAAACCGTGGCGGAAAATAGAAGATCTTAAAGACGGATGTGATACATATACAGAAGCATTTCACAAGGAAAGTTATATCTTACGGAAGCATTGCAATATCATGAAAAATTAGAAGAAGTGCAAAAAGCATTTGAAACTGCGAAGCAGTTAGTTGAACAACATTTAGATGATTTGGAAAAACAGCATGAGTCTCAAGATGATCCTGATAATCCAATAGGTGTTCAAAATATTGAGGGTGGTGAAGCGATGCAAGATTTTAAGGATCTTGGTGACAAATTAGATCAGGAAGTCGATGTATCTGAAATGATTTCAAATCTGAACGCAGATCAAAGAAGAACATTTGACGACGTGATCAACGCCGTAACATCGCCGGATGATAGACAATTACTAAAATACGTTAGCAGAGAAGGAGGTACTGGTAAAAGTTTCTTAATTAAAACAATTAAATGCTGGATAAAACAAAATCTTAACAAGGATACTGTTGTAGCAGCACCTACTGGTATAGCGGCGTATAATGTCGGTGGTATGACAGCTTGCAGAGTCTTTCACTTACCCGTTGAACATGGTCAGTCTCCTAAGTATACACTATTATCTGATCACGTTTTGAAAATTTTACGGGCAAATCTGAAAGATGTTATTCTTATTATAATTGATGAAGTGTCAATGATATCTAATTTAACTTTCATGTATATACATTTACGACTATGTCAAATATTTGATACCATGGATGACGATTTCTTTGGTCGAAAGCATGTTCTTTTATTTGGAGATCTTTAATTACCTCCCGTACGTGAAAATTTTGTCTTTGTTCCACTATCAAAAGCAGAATTTGATAAATATATTGGCAGTGTGGGGACTACTAATGAGGAATGGTTGTGGCAAAAATTTCAATATGATGAATTGACGATCAATATGCGTCAGCAAGGAGATGGAACTTATCGTGAATTACTCTCGAGAGTTCGTGTTGGTTTATTGACAACTTCTGATTCTGAGATTCTCGACAAAAGAAGAGTATCATTGAAAGGTCAGTCTTTCGATGCAAGATTAAACGAATTGTGTAATTTTATTGATAATTTGCCGTCTGATACTGTTTGTTTACTGCCTACTCGTCATTTGTGCGATGTTCTTAACACTGCAATGCTAAGTCGTATTGCTTCGAAAGAAATATTATTAATTGCTGAAGATACGTTTGAATGTAATAAATATATTAGACGAACAGTAGTAAAGCGATTGACGGATAATGATGATGAAGACGATAATACTAATACAGCTGGACTTTCGAAGCAAATTACAATTAAAATTGGAGCGAAAGTAATGATAAGACGCAATATTGATGCCACTTTGGGCCTCGTAAATGGTACAATTGGTACAGTTATTTCTGTTGTGCGGGATACGTCTACTGATTGTGTAGAAAAGATTAAACTTCTCTTACCGTCTGGTTTGGAGTATTCTATTGAAAGAGTAAGTGTCAAGTTTAAAGTAATGGAGAAAGCATATGTTACCAGAAAACAATTTCCCATAACTCTCAGTTACGGCATAACCGTTCATAAAAAGTCAAGGATTAAGCTTGCGAAACGCTGTTATGGATATAGGCAATTCTATATTTAGTTGTGGTCAGGTATGTGTTGCGTTATCCGAGTAACGTCTCTGGATGGATTGCATTTAATTAACTTTGATCCTTCATCTGTAACGGCAAGTGAAAGAGCTATTGTCGAATATAATCGGCTAAGAAAATTTCTACCGCAAGCAGAAATGATTACTATTTCAAAAAAACGTTTCGAAAAGTAAAAGATGTTCCGTGGACATTGTCAAAAAGCAATCAATGCCGGTCAAGAGTCAGACCAAGCTGGAAAAAGTACTGCTGAGCCGATATCTGCTTTGCAAAATAAAGATGGAGTTTCATGCTACGCAAATTCAGTAATACAATGTTTCTTGCAGTCAAGTATTATTAGGAAAGTGTTGCTTAAAGTTGATAAGATGATTTAAGTATATTAGCGCATAAATATGACCAACGGTTACCTAATTTGAATGCTGATGCGATACGGACAGATTTAGGAGAGCGCTTTACGAGTCATGATGATGAAAAAACCGGCAAAACGAGGACGCTCTTGAATTTCTTATTGCTGTTTGCACAAAATATAATTACATAAAAAATTTGGTCGGGCATCAAGTTACTTGTACTATTAAGTGCATTAGCAACTCATGTGGTTATACGACAAAAAATATTATTGATAACATAGTTGTTCCAATTTCTATTAATAATTTGAAGAAGAAAAGTTATAATCTTAATAATTTATTAAAAGATACATTTTTAAATTGGGGTCCATTATATGGAAAAACATGCCAATCTTGTGCAGGAAATCTAGTATTTAGAAATGAATTAACGTTGACGAAAGAAATAGTTATTAATTCATTTAATTTTGTTCTCGTCACAGGATGATAAATTAGTGAAAATACCACAGACATTTAATTTAAACTGCCATACCAACAACTAAGATATCGATAGCTAAACAGCAGTATAAAGTAATGAATACTATATTTCATCAGGGTACATCTATTGAAGATGGTCATTATACAAGTATGTGTAGAGAAAACACATTTTGGATTGAAATTTGATGATGGAAAAATTATAGAAAAGAAACGATGGCCTACAGGTGCTAAAAATATTTATATATTATTTTTGGAAAAAGTGGTAAGAAATAATTTATACAAGTAACATAATATAGATGGATATTTTACATAAAAGCAATGTCCGGCAATGTATATATATATTAACAACTTTAGACACATTTCTTTATAAGGTGTAATTTTTTTCTGTGGTATACATACGTATAGCATTAGCGTTAATCATGCTACATTGCGATTATGTTTTATGTCGAAATTGAAAAATATATACAAGATGTACAACTAAAAGGGTTTATAAATATTGTTTATAAGATTAAGATGCGTAACACTACAAAAAGGCGTGATATCCGTACAAAATTACCTTTTAAAAAAAAAGATAAAAAAGGCGCCAAGTACACGCATAGTAGTGCATATGTATTATTACTGTATAAAGGCTCAGTAGTGTCAAATATTAGAATTAAATAGCAATAAGAGCCAAGCGTGGTGCAATCG